>APFE031720216.1:197126-219841 GCA_000404065.3 Pinus taeda
CTTTAAGGGTTAGGTCATAAGGTTAGAAGTCTTTTAAGATCATATCTCTTTTCCAAATAAGGTTTGACAGCCTCATTCCATGTTTTAGAAGTATTAACAGGTGTTTATAAGTCATATCTCACATCATGTTGGAGAAATTTTGAAAGTAGCTATGAAATCACTGAACTAAGTGTTTTCACAGTGCGCTACGAAACCCCTGTAGCAGCCTGTTTTAGCAGAGGAAAACTGTTTTTACTAGTCAACTTACAGAAGCTTTCCTGAGCAGCTTAGAACTCCATTTTGCAAAATGAAAGAGGTTTTTCTTCCTAACATGCTGCAATACAAAAACCTCTTTCAGTTTCTTTAAATTCATTATGAGGTGGGAGGAATTTATGGTTGAACTTGCTCTACGAAACTGCTGTAAGTGCAGTTTTTCACAAACAGACTTTTCCTGTTTATCACCTGTTTTTCAAAGAATCATTCTGGTCGGTAGGAAAGATGTTTCAAAAAACCAGGAGAGGTTTTTGTTAAGAATGGATTGGTTCAGAAAAACCTCCTTCATTTTTCTCAAATACATCATGAGCTGGGAGAAACGGGTGACCAAAGTTGCGCTACGAAACTGCTGTAGGTGCAGTTTTTCATCTCCTGTTTGACAACTGGTTTTCAAAGACTTATTTTGGGCGGTAGGAACAATGTTTCAAAAAACCAAGAGAGGTTTTTGTTCATCATTGCCTGATTCAAAAAAGCCTCGTTCAGTTTCCTCAAATTCATTTTTATCTGGGAGAAACGGGTGACCAAAGTTGCGCTACAAAACTGTTGTAGGTGCAGTCTTTCAGAAAACGGATTTTGCCTGTTTGCCACATGTTTTGCAAGGACCATTTCTGGACAGCTGGAGAAATGTTTTAAAAAACCAGGAGAGGTTTTTGTTCTGGACAACATGGGCTACAAAAAATTCCTTCAGTTTCGTAAAATGTGTCATGGATGAAGAGATAAAGGCTCTGTCCCACGTGCTATTTTCAGGGATCCTAAACCCTAAAAACAAGGAAACATGTTCCCTAATTTCTAGGGTTTGTCTTCAGCAGTCAGATGACCACGTGGGAGGCTTAATCAAATTAGACTTCATGGAGTGTTAGGTGTCAAAGAATGCTTTAAATGTTTAGATATGGTTGTTGTAATCATAATAAGGAGTTACACTCCTAGTTGTATTAGGTCTCTAAGACTCCTAGTTAGGTGTCATTTGCATTTAATAGCTAGTTTTAAGTATCATTAGGTGTCATAGTAGGATGAATTCGAATTTCCCTCATGCTTGAGGAGGAATCCAAGTTATGTAAAGAGCTCTATATATAGTTGAAGCATCAATGTACAAAGGGTCGGAAATTTTATGAGAAAAGCTTGTATTTGGCTCATGTAAGACTCATTTTCAGTAATGCATATTTGACCTTACTTCTTAGGATTCATGAAGGATTGTTTATGTTCAGAATATGTGATGTTGTCCTTTTCCTAATTCTTGCACTGTTATGGATGTATAATCACTCAGAATTCACTGAATGTGCTCTAACTTCCTGTATACATTTATAAACTGACCATGTGGTTCTATATGAGTTTGTATTCTGAATGTTTGAATGCTGAATGCCCTGACTTCCATGTAAGGTTGAGCTCATTGTTTTATTGAGGTGTTGTTGACTCCATAAGCCCAATGGATAGTTGTTAAATGAGTTTCCACCATTCATATTTTCACAGTTGTTTTACAAGAGTTAGCCATCTTATCTATAATTAAAATCATTAACCCTTTTGAGAGAGCCCTCTCAGGTTGAGGAGGCTAAGCCTCAGCCTAAAGTAGGTTTGAAATAGTTACTTAGAGTCAACCTGATCAGCAGCCTATCAGGACCTGATTTTGAGATAACAGATTCACTCATTGGAAACTCATGAATGTTAGTTCTGAGAAAGATCTAGTTGAGACTAGAGTACAGGGACAGTGTACTATCAGTTGTGTGATTTACTGAGTTGTAAATATCATGCATGAAATCAAGAAGAGGACATAATTAAGATTGTGTAGTTTTGGAAGCATGAATTCCCTTTAAATACGAGTTATTCATCCTAGGAATTGCACAAGGAAATAGGGGGTTGGCAGGTAGTGGAATTTGGCTAAGTGTTGGCTAATAGCAGGCTTGTGAGGTAGAGGGTTGAGCATACTTGTGTGGAAATGTTCTAGTGAGAACAAGATTCGTATCTTCACTCATATTTCTGATTAATGCAATACAAATAGGCAGGGTTTTGAGTAGTGGATTTCCCCAGGAAAACTTATTATGTTATGTGCCATTGATTTGTCTTCTTCTTGTCCATATTATTTTCATTGATCTATTGGCTTCCGCTGGTTGAAAGTAGAAGTAGATTCTTGTCCTGTGATTTAGTAAATTGCATGAGATTGTGAGTCTATAGGAAATTCTATAATGATCAACAATGGTTGGGGAAAATGGGAAAATGGGATACTCCACCTATTAATGGTAGTGAGTCGCTCTTGAACATGACACTCTTCCACTTCATCTTCATGGTTGTTGGGTTGGGAAATATTCCTGTATTTTGGTTCATCACACCATTTCAAAGCCTCCACTTCTAGTTTTGTTCCAATGCTACCAACTCCATTTAGTGTCATTGATGTTCAAGAGAAGCCATTCAGTTGATATCGACTACGATACTCTTAAGCCTCTATTCCATGTCTACTATTCTTGAACCAGTTTCACAAGACCATCATTATGTCTCAAACCATGATCAGTGTTTCATGTCATTGATGGGGGATACGTCAAGGCCTTCCTGCGACATGTCACTTCCTATCGACATCAAATCATTATCCAAGAAGTTGACTTAGGAACTCTTCTTTCAGTACCTTGGGACTTGCATACATTAATGGAAACTTTCCTTACTCTCAACGACAAGTTTACATCATTGGACTTTGATCGACATATTCTGTGTGGTGTTTGACTTCAACTCATTCATTCACACCATACATATTGTATTGCAGTAACTTGAGAGCCATTAACATCATCGGTGGTTTCTCTCTCACCTGTTAACGACTTACATCATTAGGTGGTAATCAGATGGTGTCTCCCATGTTTGACTCCAACTCTTTTATTCACAAGGTTAGAATTGTACACTGGATGACTGAGTGAATGAGATAGAAGACCCTAGATATAGTTCCATCCACCTGGGCTATGATTTCAGGATTAATGCAATATTACCAAACATGATAGCTATGATCATACATACCATCATCCAATCATGGATACACACTTCATCATCAATGGGCACGACTTCTTGATCATTGTACATGTAATGCTAGATTATGTGCTGAGAATGGGTATGCCTCCCTCAACAAAGATATCACGATGAAAATGTACTGTAATAGATGATGATCCATTCAGTTGTTCTTGATCTCAACTTATCACATGGTAAATTAGTTCAGTCATCAACTACCATTTATGACTTTTTGCTTTAGGGGGGGAATCTGTTATAGGTTATTTTGTCACATTTGGTCAATAAGTCTACAAACTGGATCAATCAACATCCATGAACACCTCGTCATCATCCCTACATAAATCCCTAAGCATGATTCTCCCAAATCCATGAGTTTTTGGGTTTGAATACCTCAAATCAATTATTTTAAGGCCCAAAATACTCTATCCTTTAGGGACATGCGTTCAATAGCAGGTTGCTCAATTATGCACCTACTATGATAACCAATAGGTTGTCCCTTGTTGGGGGTGTGCTAATTCTAGAAATTCGGGAATAATAAAAAGAATCCCAAAAATTCCTCTTCTAGAAGCTTCCAGGATTTGTTACAACCATTTACCTTGGATAAGAACTTTGAATCCTATCTAATACTACCTTGGAGATTTCACCTCTTATCCCTTAAGCTCATCCTCACATCAAGAGTGGATCTCAAGCTTAGATTGGTAAATGAATAATAACTCCTAAACTACCACACTCTTCTATAAATCTACAACCATATACAACATCAGAGTTGGATTTTGGAGACTAATCATACTCTTATGCTGCTGCTTTGATCCTAAGAGAGTTATCATTTCCAGGCATTAGGGTGACATTGAAGTGTGCCTTGTGGCGAGGAAGGAAAAGTCAACTTGGCGAGATCTCTACAAGATCAGTTTCCATTTTTGGTTGTAAACTCTCTCCCTTTAATATTAATACAAAGAGTATATCATTTTCCTATATGTGTTATGTTATGTTTACATTCATATATTTCAATGCTACACTAACCCATTGAATAAAGTGATTGGATAGTGATACATAGATGCCATAGACATTTGGCTTGTGTTGATTGCTTGTGTAGGTTCTAATTATAACGACCAGAGCTATGATTGGAGCCTACAATCCAAGAGGAGATAAGAGCTTGCGACAGATTACAAGTAAGCATATTTCAATTCTCAAATTTCTCTAAGGGGAACTTTATATTCTTTGCTTTTTGTTGTTTTAGACTAGGCCACTAGGTCCAAGGAAGATATTTCTGTTCGCGGTCATAAATTCTGTATAACACTTATTATGCATAATTTTTCCAATGATGGTTTATGAAGAGGATTGTTATAAAAATTCTCATGGTTTCAACCTCCAAGATCTCATCCAGATCACAAATCCAACCTACAAGTCATAGTCAAACATTCTGACTCCAAAATTTGGTGGATAAAAAGTAATAGTTTTGCATTGGGTTTTTTGGGCAAATGAAGATGAATATCAAAATTATGCGACATGGATTTTGTGAAAACCAACCCAATTTATTTTTGATGAGAGCAATTTTCCAAATTTATTTCTAGTTTAAGATGCAAGGTTCTTTGAAGATTATTTTTCCAGATTTACTGTTGCGGTCGATTGTCAATTTCCCCTAAATGCATAGACAAATTTGACCTACTTTCAGCTGATTGATGATGGAGAGATCCTTCAAACCTGATCTTGTTTAATTAATCTATTATAGACAACCAATTGAGTTCTCTAAGATCTAATCAATTTTTAATATTCTTACAAATTAGGTAGTCCAGTTTAGAAAAATCATTTGTGATTTTTCCTTTACTTTCTATGCATTTAAACAAAGCCAAAGAGCAGAGATGGATGATGAAACAATATTGATGTAAGATAGAGTTGTGAACTATGACTGTAGTTATTTCTTGATATTTCTTAATGCAAAGAGATATCGATTAATTTTAGTAATAATTCCTTATATTTGATCTGAGTTTCTTCTAAAGGTAGTCTGACTTCGGGGTAGTTTGGGCCTTCTCCCTAGATGAGGTGTTGTCTCATACATATTGGCTTGGTTTTGTAATATTCCTTTTCAATTAGTTGTTGTTTCCTTATTTGAAGTGGTGAATCAATATCGTGAGTATTTATTTAGATTTTATAAGCTTGATAGTAATGTGGTTTATTATGTCTTATCTTTAATTGTTGTTTCCTTCGATAAACATTTGTTGTTCCTTTAATTTCTTATTGTTGTCATTTAACACTAGTTTGTGAGCTAATTCAAATATAGTTGAATCATTAATTGAGTATCATATTATTGAAATATACTTTGAGGTTTCTTGTACGTTCCTTAGTTAATTCATAGAAATAACTTGAATTTAGAATAATGTTATTGATTTACTGCATTCAATTTTCGCATGTGTGATTATAATTAGAGTAGAATTTATTCCAGTCTTGTTATCTACTTTCAGAGATTTCCTTTCCGAATTTACTTGGTTTTTCAAATCTAGACCACTTTAAGGATATGCATAGAATATATTTGTTTTAAAAAATAGAAGAAATTGTTAAGTTATCATAAGAATTTAATATAGAACCAATATTAACCTCTGGTGGTTGCTTGCATAAACTTTGCGGATTGCTTTGAAATAAAAACACGCTCCCTGGGTTGATAATTGATGTTTAGGTGATTAGTTGTTTTTTTAACTAAGCAATTAATTTCTCAAACACCAGTTTTAGTGCAACTGAATCCTGATGGTAGTGAACCTTTTTACATTTGTATTCCTTATATGCCTAGTGAAAATACTTCTTCTTCTATGGAGGAGATAGGTCCCACTTTACCCTCTGCATTAACAATCTCTATTTCTATGTCATGCCTGCCACAACTTTGTGTGGTGGGATCCATACCTCCTTCTACATCTCTGACTTCTTCTTGGGGAATTCCACTAGTTACATCTGTGACCCCATCACATTTCAACATTTGTATGTGTCTATGTCTTCCTCTAGCTTTGTGTTTGGAGTGAGGTAAAAACTTGGTCAATCAATGGGATTTGGGACATTCATTCCTAGCTCAGCTCAACCTATGATTCCTATACTTAAGACATGCATTTTTACTTTTGGGAACATGATGGGAGGGTAACCTATTTCTTTTAGCCATCCCAAGGGCAACTTTATTTTTGGTAGCATTTCTCAATATTTGTCTAGTTATATGTTTGGAGGTATGCCCTACTCTAGAGGTTCCTTTTCCTTTAGAGGGGATAATATAATTGGGGACATAGTCCCCATTAGTACTACTATGCCTATGGGATCTCAGGCTTACAACAACACTTCTTCACATGGAAGCTATTTTTCTGGTGCTGGGTACAATCTTATTGGTAGCCAAGTCTTTAAGAGTCCTTTGTTCCCTACGGGCACTTACCCTAGGAAGCATAATCCTTACACCTTGTTTTTTGGTCTAGGATATTAATATACTAGGATGAATTATAACCTTAGTTCATATTATCCTTTAACTATGGTATGGGGGGACCATATGGTTTGTTAGGGGGTTACAAACTTTATGATTAACTTATTGAACAACAAATTCCTTTCTGACACCTCTTGATTACCAGATTTGGATAAGTTTACAATTGATCCCATATGTAATGATCCTAGGTGGCCACCTATGCCAACCAAGTTACCTTTAGATATTCCTAATTTTGAAGGAAATCCATGGGAGAGTCCTTCTATGCTTGCCACCACATTTCATTTATGGTGTTAATCTAACTCTTTACTGGATGATTCTACGAAGTTGAGACACTTTCAAAGAACCCTAATGGAGGATGCCGTCGAATGGTATATCAAACTCAATCGAGAATTCTATAGTGACTTTGCTTCCTTGGATCACACTTTCTTGAACCATTTTCAGTTACTCACTAGGCAAGATTTTGGGACTGACCTTTTGTCCAACTCTAAACAAGATAATTTCGCTCATATTTTTGAACATATTCATGAGTGGCATAGACATAAGAGGTTAGTATGAACTAGGCTTCCTAATGATGTACTTAGAGACCGATTCACCCGATCCCTTTTACCACAAATCACCACCAAATCTCCAAGGATGTCTCTATGATTAGGGCAACTACCTAGGATTAGGCCATATTACATGCTCAACATCTTGTTCTAATTTACTCTCAGTCAGGCACAATATACGATACCATTCAAAATTCTTTTAGACCTTATATAGATCCATAATGACCCAAGTTGGTACCGTAAGATTATGATGTGATTGGTTCCATTTCCTCCAATACTATGAGATAGCTAGCTACTCATCTAGGGAAAATGATGGTCAGTTCTCAAGCCCCAACAAGTGCCCTGACTCTCAACAAGCACCCTCTTCTTTTGATCAAGCTGTTAAGATTCTTATGGCGAAGTCCACATCCCCTAAGAATACTTAGCAACCTAACATTGAAAAAATAAAAAGAATAAATAGAAGAACACACTTTCTCAGGAGAACAACCAAAACCAACCTAGTTAGGGTGGGGGCACTAGTCACAACGTCACCAAAAGATTAAGTTTCCTTGCAAGATTTATTAGGGAGAACACTCAACTCACGAGTGCCCTTGTATGGATGAAATTAATTACCTCCTTGCACCACTAGCAGTGACCCAAAAAATGGTCGTTTTAACTCATCCATTCCCCACCTACCCGCAACAAAAAATGGTTGCAAAGTCCCCTCCACCTCCACTTGGGGGCAATGGGGGGAAACAATATTATGGCCCTAGTAACAATGTTACTAGTTGATTTGACTATGAGAATGAAATCCTATGACCTCGTTGAGTCGAGTTCTACTACTAAGGACTCAACCACCCCTAATTATTCCACTGGACCTCTCACTCTAGATGGGATTGTGAAACTATTTTATCACCCACCTAAGGAGGTTGTTCAAAAGTCAACACACAATCCCAATGCATGGATTACACAACATTATAATATTGTTGAAGACTTAGCCCAAGCACCACGTGCCATTTTTGCATTGGAGGTTTTGTAGACCTGCCCCGTGTAGTGCAAAGCCTTGTTTAGTACTATCAAAGGGCTGGATCGCTCAAAGTCTAGTCTAATCACTGTTGAAAATTACAACAAGAAATTCTCAATTTGATTTTTCCTTGATTAAATTGAGAAAATTGGAATTTCCACATCAAAAACAACTTGGATGATGTTAACTTATGTGACATGGATTGTGTCACCCAATTTACTTAGTAAATTTGAGTTGGAGGAGTTGGATTTCATTTCTTCCTATGTGATTTCTAATTTGTAGTAATCAAGGTCAGTTATCTCAAGTTGTTTTCAGTTAAACTATTTCCAACTTTTGGAGGAACTAGTGGAAGGTCAATTAAGTAGTGGGACTTCAGTCAAACTCATTGATCATCTAGTTAACTAATCAATCAACCCAAAATAGCTCGTGCTTGTAGAGAATTCAAGTTACCTAGTTGAGGTGGAGATTCCAAGGCAATGTAACATCAGTTGTAGACTAGTCTTGAGTGTACATGTGTTGCATGTAGTTGAATGATCAAGATAAAGGATTTACGCAATTCAATTGAATTTCCTAAATAATATGGGCTAATTCCTCAGGGAAAAATACAAGGACATAAGACCTTAAGCGGAGGCAAAATTTTACTAAGTCTGGGTTATAGGCCTTCAGTGGGTAGAGATATAGGTTGTGCACTTGCATGTGAGATTAGTTGAGAAAAGAAATTGTAATACATATCTATTTCATTTGGTTAATGAAAGAGGCATTGGGGTTTTTATCATATTTCTTTCCCTAGATAAAAATACTTGTTGCATGTGTGTTATTCCTTATTGCATGTCTAAATTTTGTTCTAAATTATGAAATAATGTCCGGGGAGCAATAACATAGATCTGTATCTTATGATTTTGACTAAAACTTCACGAGCAGTTGCAAATATACAACCTAATTTCTACAATCACATTTGACATTAGTTCCCATTATTTTAGAAACTCTCATCGGGTTTCTTTTGATGTATATTTTCCTGTAGATTCAAAAACTCATGTAATGTACTAAAGCACAAGACAAGAATCTACTCGTGACTCTTTGAACATAAAAAACCAATAGATTGATGAAAAAAATAATCAACAAGAGGAAGATAATCAAATACACATAACATAATTGTTTCTCTCAGGAAATCCATTGCTCAAAACCCTGACTATCTATTGCATTAATCAGAAATATGAGTGATAATACAAATCCTGTTCTCACAAGAACATATCCTGCACAAGTATGATCAACTCTCTACCTCACAAGCCCACTCTCCCAACACTTAGCAAATTCTGCTGCCTACCAAGTCCCTATTTCCTTACACAGTTCCTGTGAGGGTCAACCCATATTTAATTGGGAAATCCTTCCTCCATAATTGTGCAATCCAAACTTAGGTACTTCTCTGATTGCATGCATGACCTATAAAACCTAGATCGTTCTACAACTGATAGTACATTGTCCCTGCATTCTAGTCTCAAATGGGTCTTTCTATGAACTAACATGCATGAGTTTTGCATGAGGGAATATTCAGTTAGCTGGAGTAGCACTGAGGATGCACTAGTGCACCAACTCACTATTAAACCTCTACTAGTTCCACAAACAATTAGATCTAGTTTAACTGTTTATAACTTAGTCAAACTAAGTTATCTAATTACAACTCAAATAAACTCATCCTAGACCCCTAAAATTTAGGGAGAACACATACATGACTATATAAATACTTCAAACTCAAAATTCCTAAGCTAATTAAGTTAATTAAAATTAATTAACTATTTACAAGTTGGTTTGAGAATAGAATTTGATTTTAATTCTCAGTTTAAATCAAGGACAAATTAAACTGGAATTTCTTGTAGCCATTTCTCAACACTCCCTCTCAACAAGAAATGGATTATCATCTACCCTGATCCTATCTCTGTGAAACTCAAATTTACATCTTGGCAATTCCTTTATCAAAATGTCAACATCCTTCTCCTTTGTGGGAATGTACTCCAACAACATAATTTGCCTCAATACAACAATTTTCCCAAGACAAAAAGCACATAGAAGGGAAATACAAGAAGAAAATGAAACACGAACCAAGTTCATCACAACATTACAAAAATCACAACAGGGTAGCATAGCCATGTATAAGGTCAACAGTCAAGCAATCAAAAGAAAAATATGAAACTAACAACAAGGTACAAAACATATAATACATTCAATGCTCCCACAAGCACCCAATACCATAAGCTCCATTATTTTTATTATGTCATGTGTAAAATATCAGCTTGGTCCATCTCCAATGTTTCAAGCAACCTTTTAAATTTATAGTGCCCTTCCAATTTCTCCCAAGAGGGATACTTCAATTCTTATCAAAGGGTCTCGAGGGAATGCCATTTCATCCTCCTTTATATTTTAGCATGGTACACATCTAATTCAAATGCTTAAGAGTTAACACAACCCACTCTTTTCTTGTTGTGCTAGTCTTAGCATCATCAATGTAGAAGAAATACCATTTGTTTCCCTGCCATGTTATTCCAAGCATGTTTCCCTACAGCATCACTATTAAATAAATTTAATCTCCTTACGAAGACCAGCGATAGCAATTAAATTCATCCCCTGTACCAAGGCCAATGGTAGCATTTATAATAAGACCCTTTAGTGGACCAACAACATTAACTAAATATCATTCTCTTTACCAAGACTATCATCACGGTATCTACAATTTTAATGATCAATTGGAAACAATCTAATATGCTAGAATTTGCTATCATTCATTTCACAGTTATGAAATCATCATGGTTTAAAAAATATGAAATACATATATGTACATAGCAACATGTTTACCATCACGCCATCACAAATTTTAGATATCATTCTTTTTAGCAAAACCATCAACATTAGTTAAAATCAACCTTCCTTATCAACCAACATTATCATTTTTTTAAGACTAACCTTCTTTCTTAGGCCAACAATAATGGCATCTACAATCTCAAAATTCAGTTAGATGGCCATTTATTATATTTGTGATTTATAATTATCACATTTATGAAATGCATCATGGGTATGCATGCAACTTGGAATCAAAACATGACCATTCAATCATACTGTTGCACCCAACACCCACTTACACAAGTAAGAAATTGACATAACACATCACTCTCTAATAGAGTCACAAAATATCATGCCTCCAATCCATCAAGGATCTTTGCCATATGACAATTAACCTAATGGGATTATCACATCCCAGTCAGCATATACATCTATTCAATAGAATCAAGCAATGATATGCAGATAGAAGCAACATAGTGATTTCCCTAAATCCCTCATATCATGTGAACATGCACATGCAAATTTCATTCCAAGTATTAAAAGCTACACCATCTAACCAAAAATATTAGTACACTACAAACGACCACACACCCAACCATGTAGGAAGTCCTGCAGCAATTGAAGGGATGACAAGCATTAAGTTCACATCAATAGACTATCAAGACCTCCAAGATAAAAGATAGAAAACACATGCAATTTCAATGCATTTTCTAGAATTACATGTTAGAAACATCATGTAATCCACAATCAAATGTTATAAGTAGCATACAATCATATCCAGCTATTACACTAAGATCTTGAGCTCAACTCATCTCCAAAGGTCCAATATTGAATCTTCTACACTGTTAACTTGATAATAGTGCACCGATTTCATTACCAAAGGTCTAGTGTTGAACATTTTCTCTGATACCACTATGTAATGTACCCCCTACTATCCCTAGCCCCTACTAAGGGTAGAAGAATGTAGTTACTCCAATGACATGACCTCCAAAGTCTAGTTATGGAAACGGGGTCATTTTTTATCTTCTTTGACTTTTTCATAACTTAAAATGGATAAAATAATAGTGTTCATATCGAGACCTTTCCAACAATATAAAATTTACGTCAATCTAACTCCCTATTAGCTTGTTGGGGCCTGACCTAGGTTCAATGTTAATTAGCCAAGCAAATCTCTACACTACTGGCCCTTTCGACATTAGCCCGCAGAGCGTGGACTGAAGTCTCACCCGAAGCAGTATGGGGGGGTGCTTGAACCAAGTTTACACACCCTGAGATGGTCGTGATGTCATTTTATTCCTTTTATTCATGCCTTTGTACAGGTCGCTAGGGCTTACCGGACTAGCCCTCTATTCCGCCCTTCAATACCTCCACGAAAGGGTACGACTGACCTTCACGTAGCCCTAACCTGCAACTCAGGTACTTTCGCATTACTAAGGAAGCATACCATGTAGATTCCCAAACTAGTCTAAGTGTCTTACTTATCTTATTAGATACTCATAGATAGCACCTCGTAAACAGATATTCTTAATTGTGTTTTGTTAACCAATATAATTACACACATTCACGCATTAGATAAGCATTATAAAGGAAATTCATACATAAAATTACTAGATGCATTACTCGGAACCAAGAAAAAAATTTGCAAAATACTTCTCTTTTATTGATATTTTTAAGCTATTACAAACTCTATCTTCCCGGCACACATAGCTGCAGGGGTCTACGGACTCAGCTTCGGACTTCCACCCTAGGCCTCTGTGCACTCAGTTGCAGAACCTCTACCTACGGTACAACTCGAAACCTAGACTTCTTACCTCAAAGCTATGACTATCTTTCTCGTTACATTACATTACTCAAAAAATACTTAGAGCTTAGCTCTTTTTATACAATCTCATGGTCCACGGACCATGGGTAGATCTTTTATAGCCAACTTTTACTTTACAAAACTAAGGGCGGACAACCCTTTATGACTTATGACACCTTCACACTCCGCGACCACAAAATGTGGAGTCTTTACAAGTTTATTACAAGATTTGACCAAAAAATGGGCTTTTAGCCCCAAAACTGTCCTTTGGGGGATCCCATTCCCAACAGACCCCTAACATAAACATCGTGACTCACCCTCATGTCACTCGACAGGTGTGGAGATCTTTATGCAAAGCCCTTCCAACTTGACCTGTATAACCACAACCTTGGTCGTGCACTCAGCTGCTACCTACTTCACATCTTCGACCATCTGCTCAGTCACTGCTCCTCTATTGTTGGCCTAAATCTTTTGCTGCATCGCTTGCAGAGTCACAAGCTTGCCTTCGATAGATCCTGTCACTACATAAGCCTCATCTAGCCATGGCTTCCGTCTTACCTTCAACATTGCTTCCTTGTGCAGTGCTGCATCCACCTGTTCCTTCAGCTACTTGGCCTTCTATAGCTTGGCTAGTCTTTGTGTCAACGCGATGGTTTGTGTTGTGCCCTTAACCTCATCATAGCGCTATTGTGGCTCATGCGCTTCTATCTCTAGGCACTAGACATTGGGTTCCTCCTGCAAGCTTGTCAGGACCTCAAACGACTGCTCAAAAAGTTGCATGCAGTCTGCTACTGCACTATCCACCACCACAACTGTTTCTGTGAGAGCAGTTCCCACTGCTCCTTCACTTTTGGCAGAGTTGAAGACTGGGCCTTCAACTGTAACTTCGTGATTTGTAGGTTCAACTCCAACTGAACCCGTTCCAACTCAGTTCGAGTGTCATGCACCCCTGTGGCTAGCTTTCAGATGCATACCTTGATTGGCTTCTCCTCTGGAATGGCCAACTCTTGGACCATTCGGCATGCCTCAATGACCTGCATAATACACTTGTTGTGATTGGTCACCTCAGTCTCAGCAGCGATGACAAAATATCTCTGTAGTTCCATCTGCTAGTTTTTGATCTGTTGTTCACTGATCACTTGGAGGGAATGGTGCTCACGGGCCCTCAGCTTTGTAATCACTTCATCCTTTAAGAGGTGGAGCACCTCTTGCAGGAGTGCTACCAGGATCACCCCTACTCCATTTAGGGCACTGAAAATGGGCTTGTCAGCCTCATTCTCTATGGTCAGTGCTACATCAGGCAACACTATCGCACTGGAGGCCTTCGCGCGTAGCATATCAGCAGCTTTCGAAGTGCCAATAGCCAGCCTGGTAGACCCATGCTAGCCTGCGATGTGCAAGTCTATAGTTCCTACAACCCTGTTTGGATAGCCCCCAAGATGATCTATTGTTGCTGCTTAAATTATTGCAGGGCCTCTATAGTGATATCCCTCACTATGTCACCAATATCATGCAAGTCACCCACTATTAGTGTGATAGGGTCTAGTGATGTCTTAGTTTCCTTTGATTTCTTCTTGGACCCTCCTTTATCCAACTCCCTTGGGTACTTGATGTGGGCGGACATCTCCTAAGGGTCCACGCTGTGTTGTTCTATCTCCTCCTCTGTCTCAGGTGAAGGTGACCTCACGCCTTTGTCAGAGCCCTACTCGGTCCCACCTATCTGTTTCCTTGTCTACTACGTGGCCTCATGCTTCACCTGGGCCTTATCAGTGGCCTCCTTTTTCCTATTTTCGGTAGCTGTGTCATCTTAAGCTTGGCCTCCTCCCTTTTCTTCTACACGGTGAACCTTCTCCTGCCCACCACCAAGTCTATGGTAGCACGCCACTCTGCCGGGCATTGATCAAGCACTGCATCAATGGCATCATCCATTGCCAAATAAGGCAAGTCATACCATTTCTGTGTAGGGTCCTTCCAATCCCTGATGGATACATGATGGGTCCTTCCATGCCCTGATGGATCCATCAAGATCTAGAAGATCTTGTTGTCCTTAAGTCGCTGCGCGTCCTTGGTCACCCACAACAAAGCATACTTCGCTACTTCTGGGAGGTCTGCTATGACCGAAGGGAACTGACTGTCCTCTGGCAGCTCCTATGCTACTAGCATAATTGACAACAAGAGCCACACGTAGTGGAACATCTTGCTGAACTCTTGTGCTTCGAGGAAGTTTGCTAAGAACTCTCCATGAAGGTAGTCTAGCCAGTTGAACTGGATTCCTTTAGTGCACTGAGCTACTAGCGCAACGACAGGCACCGAAACCTCATTGGCATGACACTTCCTCATCACCTTTCCTGTTAGAATCTATGTGGCTACCTTCATAGCAAGTTCGTAGATGCTGGATATAACATATCTACGCGGCTTCTTCACCAGTTTAAACATTTCCTTCATAGATTCTACGAGTGCCTGTCATCGCATTTTCCACCAAATATCATGGCCGAAATCTCTAATGTATATGGAAATCGCATTATCCTATGAATCAACCTATCTATGATGTGTATTGGCTCCTCCAACCATAGACACCCATCATGCACCAAGCACAACAGCTGCTTGATGACCAAAACTGTCATTGGGGTGCAGTTGTAGTGTGACACCCAAAGCAGGTTGAGAAGCCCTACCTTGTCTACTCCCTTGATCCACCTCTGCGGCCCCAATGCAGTCATTCTGGTGTTGGTATCAATGATGTGGTGCATCAACTACTTGGTCCCCAGGTGTGAGAACTTCTTGTGGTTGACCAAGTCCTAGTCCTCAATTTTTAGTAGCAGAACCCATGCCAAGCACGGTCCATTGAAAACAATTTCATCTAGTAGTAGAGGGGTTTGCAGGGGGTCTTTCTTTCCTCAATATCCTTTGGCACCTTGGTCTTTGGCTTGTGCAGAGGGACATACTCTGGCAACCGAGTAATAGGTTCTGCACCCTGGGCTTCAACCTCCTCTACTTCGACTCCCACATCCTTAACGTCCATTAGGATGTCTTCAATGTCTTCCTCCTCTGGCTCCAAATTTATGGCCTTGCTTTTCTCTTGGGTGATGGGTTTCGGTGGGTTTCTCCTTGGCGATGCACACACTAGTATGGCAGGATGCTTTCCCTTTTTATCCTTGGCGGTCTCTTTGGTTGGTGTCGGCTTCGGTCTCTGTGTTCTTGGTGATTTAGGGACTTCGGCTAACACTTCAGTGACCTCTGGAGCAGCTATTTCTGCCTCCATTTCCATTTCCGGTACTAACTCCTCTCCTTCAGTATCTATAGCTTTTGTGGGCAATGACATGATTTTCTATAAGAACTCCTATGGCTCCTTTGGAAATGTCTCAAATAGTTTACTGGCTATCAAAAGTTCGTAGTGTTCATGATTCATTTGTGCCTAAAAGCTCAACAACACAATTCTCAAAATGCCAAGTATTTTTCATTGGATAACCACTTGTAATTTATAGGGCATTTTGAATTCAAATTCGACCATTCCCCCCAAATTCAGTTCAGTAATGCTGGATTGATGGTAGATTTTCAAGGATATGAGCCTTAAGTTTTGTCTTAAATGCTGGCCGCCCGCTCCATTTGGCTGCATTTCAACCATCAAATCATGAACAGTGACTTTAATAGTCACTTTCTGGCTGACTTGCACGATCTCTCCATGGGTAGCGCAACTCCCTTCACGTTGTCGCAAACCTTGTGACATTTCCTCGCTTTGCATAATTCTCCAATTGCGTAGCTCCCCAACCCGGGCAGTGTAGTTTATAGTCCCATGCCTCCTTTCAGCTACCTAGAGCACTAAGACTATGCTACCTTAATCTAGTCACATGGCCAGACCACCGATGTATGGCTTCAATCAACTACCATTCACCTTTCCTGGGAAGGGATATCCATTCAATTTGAGCAGCTGTACCGCTCCTCCATCAGTAATCTCCTTAATGACATAGGGCTCTAACTAGTGCATTTTGAATTTCCCTAGAAATTTATCAAAATTGCTTTCATATAACAAAACCAGGTCATTTACCTTAAAGGTGCACAACTTAATGTGTCAATCATGCCATGCTTTTTCGCACTGCTTTTGGACTTGTTGGTGAAATCCAGCTAGAAATTTCTCTCCCTCGAGCTCATCCAGATGTGTGAGCCTTTACTCTAGGGCTCCATGATCCATCATACCCACGAGTGCCGCTATGCGTAGACTAGGCACAATATATTCCATAGGAATTACCACTTCCACACCATAGACAAGTCTAAAGGGAGTTTGTCCAGTCAACTTGTTGCATGTCGTTCGATAAGCCCACAATACTATAGGTATGCGTAGGTGCCAATCACTTCGTTGAGCATTGCAAACCTTGGTCAACACATTCTCTAGCACTTTATTAAATGCTTCTACCACCTCATTAGCCTACGGGTGATAAGGCATGCTCTTCTGGTGATATACCTGAAATTCCTCCGTTAGCGCGTTGATCATCTCATTCAGAAAGTGCGTAACGCAATCACTCATCAAGATCTTTGGACAACCAAAGCATGTCAGTACATACTCAAAGAGGAATTTTTCAGCATTTGTGCCTGTGCAATCCTTCACAGGTTGTGCCTCCTCCCAACGAGTCAAATACTCCGTTGTGGTGATAATGTACCTCGCTCCCATCTTTCCTTGGGGCTAAATGGGTCCCACAAAATATTTCGCCCATTTCTCAAAGGGTTGCAACGTCATTTATGGATTCAAAGGCATCTCATCCCTCCACAATGGCCTTCCAGTTCTTTGACATACATTGGACACCTTGCAGTATGCTTTTGAGTCTTAATGGAGGGTTAGCTATCACAACCCTGAGCGTAGAATCTTCTGTGTGGTTGCTCTCTCTGCGTAGTGTCCTCCCACAGTGCCCGCATGAGTGTTCGTGAGGATGCTGCTTCTTTCAAATTTGGGTACATATCATCACAATATCTCGTCAAACCCCATTTTTTATAGATTTCCATCAATGACAGAGAAATTTGTCACACACACCACTAATTCCTTCTTCTGTTGGACAATGTATCCTTCTAGGGTAGTTCCTATCATTAGGAAGTGTATTATATCCTCAAAATGACCATCCGCAATGCGCACTGCAAATAGCTGCGCGTCAGGTAATCCTTCTTCCAAATTAGTGGACTCTTCCCCTATTTTGATGCGCGACAGATGGTCTAGTTCCACGTTTAGTCATCTAGGCTTCACAATAACTTCAAAATCTTACTCCTGGAACAATAACAACCACCTACAGATTCTCCCCCCCAATACAGGCTTATTGACCAGGTACTTCAACGCAGAGTGATCTGTATACATCTTAAAATGGCCTCCTAGCAAGTAGTGTCTAAACTTCTGGAGCACGTACACCATAGCTTGGGGCTTATCTTCATAAGCCTCAGCCCATTTGGCCAAGTGCATGGGCGGATCATCCTACCCATCATACTTGTTTGTTATTTTCACCTTCAGCTTCCCAAATCATGTTCTCATCATCCTCCTATGCTTGCGCCAATTATCAAAACAACCCTTGTGCATACCCCACTGTGTTGTCAGTGTAGCGTGCAGTGCCCAGTCCAATGCCTGGAAGTGCTGCTTTTCTGGTACTTCCCTCTCAAATGCATCCAGAAAGGTATCTACAGCATTTAGGCCATCATAAGTGGGTAGATCCTTTACCTATGATGACACACAGCACAGCGACCGGGTCATCATGTTACAGCTCAGTGTAGTTACTTCATGTAACCAATTCTGCCAGCGCTCTAATTCTTCATCAGAGTCTAAGGTGCATGAACTCTCACGATCACATGTAATTCATCCATCTGCCATTGGATTCACTTAGTCTTGGTCTCACATTGTTATCTTATAGATACAATCTAGATCGTCATCGCTCTCATAATCGCAGATTGGTTCAGTATAGCGCGATCCTTCAGCAGGGTCTAGGGGTACTATTACACGTAGCTATTTCTTCTCAAATATCATTTTCTGCTTCTTTAAGTTGATTACCCTGTTCATATCAGTATCCCAATCAATTCCAAGGAGTGCAGGATAGGGGTTGTTGTCATCCATAATTTCTATTACTTCAAAGTCATCCAGTACGCTCGCACCTTCAATATCTACAGTCACCCCCTACAGCCACCCCATGGGTATGATCTTCTGTTGATTCACCATCCTTAGTTGAATCAGATACCAGTGTAGCACAAGTCTTCCCATCCGTTCCCAAGTTTGTTTCAGTAGGGTGTTCGCATCTGACCCCAGGTCCAAGATAACCTGATCCATCTCATACTCTCCTATCTGCGTGATCAGTCTCATCTCCCATATCATCCTTGTTTTATGCTTACCAATCTTTCATACTACACGTAGCTCAACCATAGTGTTTTCGGGACATCTATTTATGAGCTCCTTTAGTCCCTTCACATCCTTTCTATCACACAGTAGCTTCATGCAGGTCTCCAAGAAGGTTATAAGCATAGAAGGATCCATCTTCTGATCAGGCTTATCCTTACTTCCTGAGGTTGAGGCCTCAGTGAAGCTCTCCTTCGCCTCCATGAATATTTCACATGCACACTCCAAATCGAACTCAGTCTCCTTTGTTGGAGCTTTGCAAACCCATGTACACTCTTCAGGTTGTTTCCCCTTGTCATCTCATGTTTTCATTCCACTTCAGAGCACTATATTCATGTTTGGATCTTCTTTGCGTGGCTTAGACCTCATCAGCTACAGGTTCTGAGTCAGCAGAGGTGGTAGCATACCTTTTTCACGTATCCTTGCTATTAGTGTGGGAAAGCCTTTGTTTCATGATCAAACAGAGTGCAATACTTGCACGACGGACGTGTTGGGTTAGTACAATTATGGGCATAATGTCTTGGTCCTCTGCAATTACAACAGATCAAGTAACCCCGACCTCTGTCAAGTCCTCCTCCATCTCGGCCTCGTCTGCACCCCTAAAATCCTATTCACACCATCCCTGCACTCTGGTCAGGGGGCCGCGTTTCTGCCTGGACCCTATAGGCAGGTGTTCTATCCATCATCAATTCGTAGCTTCTGCAATTATGCTCATCATGTCTTATTAACCTCTAGAAGTTACATAATAGTTGATGTGGTGTCTGTACAAACTTCTGCAACAAATGATAGTTATCCGTGGCATATTTTCCTGCTACCTGGCATATAGCACACCACAATGCAGGCCCTGTGCTCGGTCTTGCCTAAGCTTCTGGCCTCAAAGGTAGCGGTCCTCCTCCTGCAATATAGTTTGTGAAGACTGGACAATGGTCTTTTTCATGCCCCTAACTCTTTCATTTCAGGCACCATACCTCTTTGCACAACTCTAGTTGAACTCTTCTATCCTACTTCAAACTTTGCATCTCTAGGCAAAGAATTTTCAGTTATGCATGGATCTGATGAACCCCCAAATTTGGATCTTGCATCAGTTTTTCATGTAGTCTCATTGCAATCTCAAAGGCCTCTATCTGAGTTGTTATCTTCTGTTGTGACAGTGCAACCCTTAAGTGTGGCAGTAGCAAAGCCACAAACCATTTGTGATGTGTTTGTTTGTTAAATTCATATTATCTTCACAGATCTTACACTTCAACCTCTGATCTAATTCCCAAGGTGTCTCGCCTGGCTGCATTGCGATTTCCTTGAACCCTGCAATAGACTGTGCTTTAGATTTAGGCCTACTAAATTCTTTGTTCAGTGTGGTCTGGATGTTTGCCACTCCAACATTCGGGTTATCATTAGAGTACTTGATGTACCAGGTTAGTGCGTGATCCTGTAGAGCACTAACTAATGTTGCCTTTTTCATGTTATCATCTGTAATGCCCTGATCTCCCCATGCAACTTTCACAATGAACTAGAATTGGTTTGGGTCCTCATTTCCCAAGCCTTTAAACAAAGGAAACTTCACTGAATTTTCCATACTAAACTACGATGGAGGTGGAGGTGGTACGGGTGAAGTCGCAGGTGAAGGTGGTGAAGTTGGAGGTGGAGTGGGCGGAGGTGGTCATCGTCACCTCGTGGAGGTGAAATCAATGGACTATATTTAGGACCCTTTCTTCCTTTGTTCCTGTAAGTTTTTCCACTCCGCGTAGCTCCAAACATCAAGGTAGATGCATGACCTGTTTTTCACACAATAACATTTTAATCCAAGTATTCAAGATTTCACATACTTACCTTGTGGTCCTTTGAAAAAGTGCCACTCTGCCTCATTGTAGCTGACTGAGGTATCGACCATGAATTCAGTTACAAATCCTCCTATGATGCAATCAAGCCAATGATCGACAGTGCGGGTGATCTTATCCTTAGATGCTTCCAACCTCTATACTAGCTCCGGGGTCTACACAATAGGACCATCAAGTTTCCACTTTCCTTGGCTATCTGCTAGCTCCGCAATCCACTCATATAGCTCAATCAGAAAGAAGCAAAAAAATATTTCATGTATTTATGTATATAGATACCTATCCAGCCATTGTTCCTTTATTAGTCATGGACATTTTTTCTCTTACGCCGTGAATTCATGGATATTCCTGTCCAACCAGTATTCGATCTCTTTCTTAGTCATATTCCAGTGATACGACATCACACATCTCTTATGAAAATTCTAGTCTCGACAATGGAACCATTTATTGGCTTGTTGGGGCCTGACCCAAGTTTAGCGTTAATTAGCTAAACAAATCCCTACACTACTAGCCCTTTCGGCATCAACCCACGGAGTGTGGACCGAAGTCTCACCTGAAGCAATATGGGGGGATGCTGGAACCAAGTTTCCTCACCCTGAGATGGTCGTGATGTCGTTTTATTCCTTCTATTCCTTCCTTCGTGTAAGTTGCTAGGGCTTTCCAGACTAGCCCTCTCTTCCGCCCTTCAATTCCTCCATGAAAGAGTATGACTGACCTTTCCGTAGCTTTAACCTATGGCTCAAGTACTTTCGCAGTGCTAAGGCAGTGTATCGTGCAGATTCCCAACTAGTATAAGTGTCTTACTTATCTTATTAGATACTCATAAATAGCACCACATA
Organism: Pinus taeda; assembly: GCA_000404065.3. Taxonomy (NCBI): domain Eukaryota; kingdom Viridiplantae; phylum Streptophyta; class Pinopsida; order Pinales; family Pinaceae; genus Pinus; species Pinus taeda. Next base: position 219,013 of record APFE031720216.1, read on the forward strand.
AATAGATATTCTTAATTGCATTCAGTTAACCAATATAATTAAACACATCTGCACATCACATAAGCATTATAAAGGAAATTCATACATAAAATGACTAGATACATTAATCTGAACCAAGACACAGAATTTGCAAAATACTTCTCTTTTACTAATATTTTTAAGCTATTACAAACTCTATCTGCCCTGTGCACATAGCTATAGGGGTCCATGCACTCAGCTACAGACTTCCACCCTAGGCCTTTGCGCACTCAGTTGTAGAGCCTCTACTTATGCTACGACCTGAAACTTAGACTTCTTACTTCAGAGCTATGACTGTCTTTCTCATTACATTTCATTACTCCAAAACTACTTAGAGCTTAGCTCTTTTTATACAATCCCATGGTCCACAGACCATGGGTAGACCTTTTACAGTTGACTTTTACTTTACAAAACTAAGGAAGACAACCCTTTATGACTTATGATACCTTTGTGCTCTGCGACCACAAAATGCGGAGTCTTTACAAGCTTATTACAAAACTTGACCAAAACATGGGCTTTTAGCCCCAAAAATGTCCTTTAGGGGATCCCGTTCTCAACACTCCCATATTAAAATATATGGTTGATTAAATCCTGGCATATCAGATAGTGCCATGTCACTTGACCTACCATGTGGTTATCCACATCATTACCTACATGGAAATTGTCGACCCAATCATGCTAGGTAACATCATATCAACTTCCTACCCATTCATGTCTAAGGAGAGGGCATTCCAAAACCATAACACAGATATTTTATAAGCTTAAAATGTGTGGGCCCACTTTTCCACCTATTATGGCCAACAACACCCAC
>APFE031720216.1:227920-274820 GCA_000404065.3 Pinus taeda
TTTCCATAGAAGATTACTCTTCTATTTTGTAGGATAGTTTTAGTTTTTTTTTTTTTTTCTTATAAATAAAACCAGTTAAGGATGGTTACTACAGGGGTTCACGAAAAAAGACACCAATTCTCTATCAGATTTTGATTTTTTCGCTTGTACAAATAGTAAAATTTTTCGAAAAATATGATCTTTATTATTGATAGATAGAGTTAAATTTAGCCTAGATATGATACTAGTTTCAACTTCAAAAAATTTGATGAAAGCAACCTTTGGAAAAAAAAAAATTATATCAGCACAATGAAAGGTATCAATAACAAAATAAATATTCTCTGTAAAACTACTGTTTTCAAACTCTAGTATTGTCGTCCAGAGTTTTCTTAAGGTAAAACAATGATTTCCTCCCTGCTAAAGAAAATCGCAGCATTCAGAGGAACAATCCGAGAAAACACTATATCTCAAAGAATAAGAGGTCTCATCACGAGCCGGATTACCATGATCACAGATATTATAACTTGCTTACTTTGCCAATAATGTCCACCAAAACAAGGCGACGACTCAAGATTGTTGCAATCAAAACAAAAGGGGTCTCATCACGAGCCAACTTGTTCAGCAAAAGTGTAAATCAAGTGAATGACTGTGTCATAAATTGGCCACCAAACCAAGACATTGTTCTTTAGAGAATAAAAAAAGGAAAAAGTGTCAAAATGGGTTTTTCTCTGAAAGGTTGTAAATAACCTTAAGCAGGATAAAGGATCATTACTGGATAATAGGTAACCCTATCGAGGCTATGGACGCCTGCTGGCAGCAGAGGCTCTACTTGCGACAAATAAGCATATTTAAAAAGACTGCTATACAGGGAAGACTTTATTTTAATTTTTATTTCAAGACCAAGTAATGGCTAATGTAAATGCAAGGACAAGTTAAGGATACAAGTAATTAAAATAAAAAGGGGTTGAAACAAAATATCATTGACGGTTTGAAGTATAATATGTTTTATCTTTCTATAATAAAGTTTAAGTTTTCTGAGAAAATTTGTTGTTTTCAGAAGTTTGAAAAATGTCAGTAGAAGATCAGAGATAACTGGTTCTCCCAAGTGAATCGCCAATTGTTGTGGCCAGCAACACCCCCCCCCTTGTTCATTTAAGTGTTGTCCAAAATACTAAATGAATGGGGACCCTCAGTTAAATTTTTAAGAAAAAAGCAAGTTTTTCCTTTCTTCAAAATAAGGTTACCATCGTAAGCTTAGAAAGGTCTTTTGAATATTTTTAATTTAAGTCTACAATAAGGGAAATATCTTTAAAACTGCGTTGCAAAAAAGATAGGAAACGCCTTCATTCCTCTATAATATCAATATCCGCAAGACCCTCGTGTTAAGCATAACATCACATCGCAATGAAGTAATACTCATAAGGAAAAACTTCAAGATTTACCGATCTGCGATAACACTGATCGCAAGATCGCATATCACAGAAATGAATTGGCAAGATTTGGCAAACATTAAACTTCTGCGACCTGCGATGTTGCGATCACTGCGATGGTGTAATCTGCGATCTTGCGATTTGCGATTGGCACGATTTGTGATAGCACGATCTTCGATGTTACGTAAGCAAATCATGAATCACTTAATCACGAATCCTTCGGGCACGCCATTCAAAGAAAAGCCACTTACCATAATTTGACTCAAGATCATGCGATTTTAATGATAGTAAATGAATTAGTTGTTAGTTATTAAACGAAATGAAGACGCGTGCTTTTGTAAAGAATTACTTCACGTAAAGTGGCATATTTGATATATCTGTTGCATTTAAAACTCTCCCATCACCTTTCTTAATCAGTCATTTCCACTTCACTCGTAATTTGCAGGAACGAAGAGCTAAGACGATTCAAAACCAAACACAGGAGCAAATGGGAAAGAAAAATAAAGCTCAAGGCTCTGAGGCGAAGGAAAAGACGAAGGAGATGGCGCCTTTGTATACAGACACTGCCTACAACAGAGACGTAGGAATTTCGACATGGGAAAGCATGTACAGGCTGCTGGAGGAAGAAAATCATAGAGTAATGAAGGTCGATACTGTGGCGGGCTCACAACGCTCTTCCGAGCCGTCCTTAGAGGAGCTAGCATGTTCATTTATTCACCGGATAGCAGCTAGACCCAAAATTTTACCATATACAGATATGATCAAGTGGATACTTGACAATGCAGAGTTGAACAACAAACAGTTCGCCGCGCAAGACTTAAAGCTTATGTATCATCTTCCTGAACCACATACGACTTACAATGCACAATTTGTCAAGATATTTGCGGCAGAGAACCCAAACCTGGCAGAGACCACTAAAAATTGGTCCAGAAAAGAGGAGCCGCTCAAAAAGGACAAAAACGGTATGTACAGCACTGGTTCCCTCACCTCTCCATATTGTTTTGCTGTGGCCATGCTTTGCAGATTATTTGGGATGCCGGATATCGATAAATTTTCGTCTGAATGGCTACCACTAATAGACACTGCCACAAACGCCGATATTATGGATTGGGCCAAGATATTTTCTGATAATCTATACACGACTGTTATGAATTACAGGCCTAAAAGATCCTTGTCTCAAAGGGTCTATCCTCCTTTTTATCTGTTTGCATATATTATGGATTCTATTTGTTATGTGTCTAAATTCCCCACTATGGGTTGGAAATGGACTACCCAAGACCCATTACCTATTCATGTTTATCATAAAATGTTATGGGATTCTCAGTTCGTCCCACACTTCTATCAGATTTGTCACGGGCTTATCTTACCCCTATATAGAATGATGTATGATGAAGAACCCCCGAGGTGCTCACCCGAGGCACAAATAGACATCATCCCCATCGCAAGATGGTTCGGGGAAGAATGGTTCACTTATATTAGAGTGTTTGGGAGCACTGTACCTCCACATGTCCTACCTCTATATATCCCCGATAAACTTTTGGCTCGGGAAATTGCCTATCAGACCTGCTCGGAAGGTCGCCTGACCAAAGACCTAAAAGACAAGAAGAAGGTCATATGGCCTCAGTTTCCTGTAGCTTGTGGGGCCTTCTCATTGTTCGATGTAGGACACGCTTTCGCCAAAGTGGAGAATGTGATGTGTCTGCAATTATTTAAATTCCCAGCTCGGCCATTTGACCCAAATAATGTTGCCCAAGATTTTACAACGAACGTCAAAATAAAAGTATTCGTTGCAAAGGAAGATTTGTTTGATGATTTGTTTCAGAGTAGAAGCTCACTCCAGGAAATTTTGTGGGAAGCTCGGTCGAAGTTGTCTCCAGATGACCTCCAAAGATTCATGTTATACAGGGAAAGAAGGCTGGCCAATGTTCCTCTAGAGAAGCTGCGACTACCTACCAGAGAACCAACTCCCAGCGTCAGCCTCAGTGGAAACTCTAGCACTTCCAGATCCAAATCTAACACTGCCCAAGGAGTGCCTGAACATTCTAAAAGGTCTGGAAGCGACCAAGAAAAAAGCGAAGAAACAGCTAAAGATATAGCTCAGTCAAGTGCAATGTCGCAATAGCAAGTTATTGCCTCCCCGCCAAGAGATGTCCCCCCTCTCGTCATTAAAGCACCACTCGTCACAACAAAATTAGACAAAGAATGGGAAACCTTCAACGAGCTGATCAATCTTGAAGGGCAAGCCCCAAGAACACCTGTGAACAATACACAGGTAACGCAAGAATTGGTTTTGACCATAGTCAGCAGTGTCACAGAAACGGAGCATAGTCATATCGCTCCACCTTCTGAGCTTCTACTTAATGTAGAATAAATTCCCCCACTGGATGTATTCTATAGTTCCCAACATAAAGCAGTTGTAAGGAGACAAAGGAAGAAAAGAAAACTAGAAAATACACTGTCACAAGATTTTGAACAGTTGGACGTCTTATGGAAAGACCCCAACAATAACCCGACAGAAAATCTCACTAAGTTGTCTCAGATCGCAGGAGCATATGCTTCTGCAACTATTGACAAGGCATCAGAAGTTCAACAACTGTTTAGAGAACAAGAAAATCAAATACAACTACTACAACGACAGTTACAACAAGCCAATGCTAGTATTGAAGCGTCCAAACAGCTCGAGAAGTTGTAGGAAGACTTTCAGTAGATGCAGATAGGCTATCAAAAAAGTCTAGACGAGAAAGGAAAACAGTTGCAAATTCTACAAGAAATTCATAAAGACAAGCCTAAGCTTGCTGAATTTGTTTCAAAATCTATTGACTTAAATGAGCAACTTCTGCAGCAACAGGAAGAGTTGGGACGTAAGATATCACAGTGGAGTCACTATTGCGAGCTGAGCGATAAAATCACCAATCAAGTGGCGGACTTGCGAAGTGACTATGATCAGAGTGACATAATACTTAGCTTGGCAGGATGAAGAGGAAGGGAAAAGAGCAAGTGCACCCAAAATAGATGAGAATCATAAAGAATTGCTCTTTAATAAATGGGACGATCAAATCAGGTAGGCGAAACAAGTAGCAGAGACAGCGGCCACGCAGGCAAACATTTTCATCGACTGTGTAAATGAGAATTTACACAGGGCCAACTTAATCGAGGAGACCACCCTGGGGTACCTACCAAATAAATTATGACTAGAAGCAGAATGGAAGCAGAAGGCGTAGGAAAAGGGAAAAGCGATCCAGACATTGAACAGGTTAAATTGGGAGTGTTGCTGGGCATACTTGGTCAAGCCACATAGTCAATGGATGACTATGAAATGCATCATAAACGCAGCTGAAAAAGTAGTGCCAACTCTCATAGATTCTATTTTCACAGCCCAGCTCAGCACAGAAGTCGGCCAGCCGACTCTTCTCAAGTCCATGATGAGCACTTGCAGTTTTAAGGACCAAGTTCAGAAATAGCCTTATTTTTAGAAGTTTGTTTTTTCTTTTTTATTAGATTAGAAAAAGGACAGTCATTTGAAAACCGTATCCTAAATTTTGTAAAGACACTATTATTAGAATTAGGAAGTAGTATTTTAACCCTTATCATGCATTTAGAGAAGGGTCCAGAAATTTGTCAAAAACTTATCCTCAGAACATGCACTTCTGCACCCTCAGAGGAGGTTTTGATGAATGGATGGATCGAGATTTATTTTTATTTGCATTTTGACATCTGCTACTAATGTTGCACTTTTGTACTCTCAGTAGGTGTTAGAACAAGTAGAGATAGATCATTTTTGCTTGAAGCTTATGGGTAGAATTAGTCATAAACGATACTTTTATCTCTAGGCAAATTCTGCTTATATTCTTGAAGTGATTTATAGTTTTCAGTTGTTTATATGTTATTGCATGAATGTATGGGTTACCATTTGGCACTTCTGTACAGTGGAGTCGTATTGTTTATGTCTGACATATGAATAGCTTATTATGCGATATGTTGTTCACAACTGTTTTGCCTAACTTATTATGCAAAGTGGTTTATCTTGAATGATTTCTATTCTTATGATAGCTTAATGATCTTTATTACCAGTTATTGTTTGAAATCTCTTTGGATCGCATAATAGAAGATATACATCCCAGGTTAGCATAGATTAGATGTGTTGTTTCTCATTAGATTACAATAGCATAGAGTTAGTTTAAGAATCTAAATTAAATTAGCTTTAAAGTACTCTTAGATCAGCATTATCCAACTCTACACACACACACTCCCTTAGATTGGGAAACTGGTCCCATTATCCCCAGTCGGACCTGCTATACCAAACAGATAAGGAGCTGCCAACCAAGGTCTGGACCGGGTGGGTATCCCCCTTGTTGTCGACCCGATTTTCGGGGCTTCAACAGAACCCTAATCCCTCAATTAGAGGATCTCATCCTTCTCTTTTGGATCTGAAACTTCTTCCTCTTGGCCTACAAATTGACTAGAGGATAGAGGGATTAAGAGGTTTATAAAAGATACACTTTTTTTGTTGGATTTATATTCGAAGGCTTATTAGCTAAGGAGAGGTTTAAAGGCATTTGGGAGGAACCTCATGAGATCAAGGAAAAGGTTGTAAGTCTCTTCTTTATCCTTGAATTGATACAAATGAATCTTATTTTCCATTGTATTTTCTTATTGAAATGATGAATGATTTTTGTTTCTTTTGATATTCATTAAGATAATATCAATTTCTAATCCCCTTGCTCATTAGATTAATCTTAGTTGAATTATTATGATCACATATGCCTTTGATCTCTCTTATATCTATGACTGCAGGACTTTTTTAGCATTGGGAAGCTTCATTGAAACAGAGCAGGGATCTCCATTAAGCATTTCACAAATAGGTAAGAGCCTTATTCTCCTACTCTTGCATTTACAATTCAAACGAAATAATCTTAGGGAAAGAGATATTCAATTGTCTATTTATTTCTAGTTTCCTTTAGGATCTAAGGAGATCGCTCTTATAAGCAAGAGGGATTCATCTGCCATAACAAATTGGTGACTCCACTGGGGAATGTTATTGTTCTCCTATATTTCCTCGGTTTTGGTTTACGATCTTTTTTGTTTAGTTGGACCTGAGTCTTGGTAAATTTATGATCTTTCAGATCTTCTAGTTTGATTTCTTTCATTTTATTTTTTCTTGGACTTCCCAACTCTACGTGGTTTTTTTCCACCCACAGAACACATATCTACATAGTTGTTGCCTCAACAACCAAGCACATGTGCACTGAACTATACTACTCTCCTATGCAATTCGTAGAAATTTTTGAAAAAATAGGTTTTCTCTTAGCTAGAGTCTAAATTTTTGTTTTTGAAAGTGTTATTATATTTGTTTTTACTATCTAATAACTTTTATAAACTTCTTTGAGTGCTTTGGTGAAGTCTTTTGGGAATCAATCCCTTTTACAAAATTTATTAGGGTTTTGTTTGCCTTGTTTTCCGATTGATCAAAAAGAGATAGGTTGTCCTCAACATCACTATATTCCTGTCTTTTCCTATCAAGTACACCAAATACATTATCGATCTTGTTTTTTTTTATGAAATTATTTGTTTAATAAGAAAATAGGGTTTCTTAGAAATTGTTATGTTTTGTGTAGAATTGATTTCATTGTTGAATGATAAAAATGGAATCATTTCTTTTCAATTATGCATTCTTTCATAATTACATTCTAACATCATTAAGTTAAAGCATTCATCAGGAAAATTCCATTTTTTCAAAATTCATGGTTGATTTCTGTGTGTTTCAAAATTTCGTGTTATAATTGATAAAAGACATTTTGGGTTTGTTTGATCTCTTAGGAAAATTTGAAATCTTAGTTTATTTCTGCATCTCGATTACATCAAAGTGAAATTGGTTGTCTTATGAAAAGAATTTTGGTGAGGTTGTGAGATTTACATTTTATTTGAAGAAAATCAAAGAAACTCTAGTTTCCCTTAATTAGGATTTCATTGAACAATAGATTACAAATTTCATATTCGATTGCATTAGAATTTTGAGTAGAGTCATAATGTCACAAGTTTTACTCTCATTACCTATTAAGTAAATAATAGCTTAATATCACATTGTTAATTAAAATCAATTAGAATCTTATAATTTTTAGGGTTCTTACCACCTACAGTAACTTAAGTGTAGGGCTTTGGAATAGGGAAGTGAGTAAACATTCCAAAGCTACAGACAAACAACAGAATCTTGTGATAGGGAGAGAAATCCAATTATTTCAATTTTGCATTGGAAAGTTCTTCTAACACCTGAGTTAAGCATGAGATCATGTTGCATCTGGGGAAATGATCGTACCCACTTCATTGGCTATAATAGAGTGATTTGCACATATTACAATGGTGTCAAAAGGTACCTAGAGTCACTTGAAAGTAAACCTCTAGTTGATCAAGTTGAGGAGATTTCAAAGGGATTGAGCTTTGTTGCTCTGCCCTTGTGTGTATGTCTGATTTACGATTGTCCCCTAGGTAGAATTGTTATAGTTGGTAAAGTTAGTGACCATAATCCTAGGGCTTTTACCTAAGGCGATGATAGAGGGAAGGTCCTACTATACCTAGAACAGACATTGGCTAGACTCACATGGATGTTTTGGAGGGTAATTTTTGCTTGAGATGGGATAAGAAAAGCTACTTGCCACAGATAATTTCATTAAGCAGGTTTTCAGTGTAACTGGTTCCAATCACTCATATCTATACAAAAAACTTCACTTTGATCTCTGTGACATTAGATTTCATCACCAACTAGTAATTATTGATGTTTGGGACAAGTCAGTTTGTGTGGTTTGAATCCCTAGATTTATTAGCATGTGTTACTTTTTTTTTTTTTTTTTTTTTTTTTTTTTTTTTTTTTTTTTTTTTTTTTTTTTACCTTGTTTGTTTTTACTTTTTAGAGGCTTTAGGTGTGATTTTGATATTATGTGAATTATTAATTTTAAAAAAATCATCATGGCTGAATTACCAAGGCAATCACGTAGAATGTTAGGCCATCCTCCTGAATATATGCCAAGTCATCTAGAAAATATTAAAACTGAAGAAATTAAATTCAAAAGGATTTGAGACTACAGATGAACCTAAAAAATCTAGTATAATAGGAACTGAAGTGAGTACCATAGAAACATATACTATTCTAGAACCTGAAATAAGAAAATCTGAATTTGATAAACCTCAAACACTTGAATAAGATTTAGAAGTAATTGATCCAATAATTACTGAACTTATTCAAACAGAATCAGATATTGGAGAGAGTTTGGATTCATAATTAACCAAACTAGATATCGAAAAAACTAGGTCTAATGTTTTTGAACCTAAGTCACCTTTAGTTGCTTTAGCCTATACTCCTCCACATTTACTACAAGTAAAACTTCTTATTACCAATAGGCTACCTCCTGGCCTTATCAGTATCAAGGAAATTACGTATGACGAAGAACAAGAATCGCCACATACACCAGTTTCCACCGGTGATAAAATAGATACTCTAGAACTTCTCTTTTCTTCTTTTCAATCTAACCCTTGGTAGTTGACACCCTTGAACTTTTTATATCAAGGAATTCCACGATACGCTACTCCTTATTCTACTATACCAAGCTTCGATATGTCTAGAATGACTTATGGGGAAATGTCATCAGATACTTCTATGTTTTTTACTTCTCCAAAATCAGTTTTATATGGTGGCCCTTCAGTCCCTCCTGGATATCATTCTATTACAGGGAATTATTCAAGAGCTTCTCCTTCAAATCAACCTTCAACTATGTCAACTGGTTTAACTGATTCTACTGTTCAAGGCTTGACAAATGATCAATATATAAATATGATTTTTGGCATTGTAGATAATCCTCAAGTTAACCCAACAGGAAGTTATTACCCACCTGGGGGAAAATCATCATATCCTCCTCCTGGAGGATAACCTTTAGTTGGATCTCACCCTAGATTTGCAGTGCAACCTCCTACCATAATTATCCAGGTTATGATTAGATATCTCAATTTGGTTTAGGTCAACCTATTGTATCTAAACCCATTGTTGGTTCTTCGTATCTCGGGATGAACACAATTTGGAATCCTTCATATAATCAACAACCAATGCCAGTTTCTCCTCAAGTGCCAATTTATCAACCTGTTCAACCTATTCGACAAATTATTCAACAAATTCTTGTTCAAGGTATTCCTATTCAGGTCCAACAGCTTGTCTAGAGTAATCCATCAACACCTATTCAGCATCCACTCCAGCGTCCTCTCTTGAGTTCTCCACAAACTTTGGTTCAGTCTATGGTGCAAACTTTTTTTCAAAATCTAGTTTTGAGTTCTCCACAAACTCCCATCCCAGGAGTATCACAATTAACTCTTCCAATTATTCTTCAAGTAACAATGTAGCCAACTACTCAGGTCATTCCTCAGGCATTTGTTTATCAAACCATTCCTACAATTCAGTCTACACCCCAAATTCTTGTGGTAAAACCTAGCATACCATATATGCAGTCTCTGTGTCAAGGACAAAACTTTCAAAGTCAACCCCAAAGTTAATTTTTCAAGGCCAACCTTTTCAAAATAAATTCTTCAAAGGTCAACCTTTGCAAAGTCAACCTTATCAAGGATATTTTATCCAGGGTCAAATGGTTGGGGTCCCCCCTTCCAGAATCAACCATACCTCAATCATCATTTTGAAGTACTAATGCAACTGAAATTTGGTATGGCTCATTCAGGATACGCTAGAGGTATGAAAATTCCAATTGCTCAAGCTATTCCAGGATATCTTGGGTTTTCCACCATAAGAACAAGACTTGTCCCTTAGGGTTATCAATACCCGCAATAGCACCCTAACCGTCAGTTACCATTCATTGCGACTTTGGATTTACTATATCTATAATGGTTAACAATTGATCAAATTTTCTATCAATTATTTTGGTTGGCAATCCCTACAAAGTTGTCAAGTGACATTCCAAAATTTTAAGGTAAATCAGGAGATGACCCATCAAATCATGTCATGACTTACGATCTTTGGTGCACCTCGAACTCATTAGTCGATGATTCCATTAGGTTATGAATTTTTCAATGAACCATAACTAGTTTAGTAGCCAAGGGGTATCCTAAATTACCATGAGCTTCTTCATTACTTTCAACACCATTGCCACTACTTTTTGTCACATTTTCAACTTATTACCCATCTAATATGATAATGGTACTAAACTTTTAACTTCTCTAAGACAGTCAATGTATAACTATATTTCAAATCATATTCATGAATGTAGAAGAAGACGTCATTTAGTTAAAGTTTATATCCCATATTAGATCTTAGTTGAATGGTTCATAAAATCACTTTTGTTGGTAATTATTGAAGATGTTGCCAAAGGTGGCATTGTAACTGAAGAGAAAGTTATCTTTTGTGCCTGGTACTTAGATCCTTTTTATACTTAGTATAGCACTTTGTATCCAAAAATTCCATATTTTCATCATGCAGGTCAAACCAACCTAGCTCTTACAATATCACATGCCACTGATGGTGTGATTGGTTCTCTTAGCCAAAAATCTAAGACTAAAAAGAAAAATTCTAAGAAGACTCGAATTTTGGCCTTACCGAATTCACCTGAAGAAGATCCTTCTCCTGAAATTACTTCTGAAATAAGTGTCGTAGATTCATCTACTAGGAAAAAAATGCAATTCGGAGGGAAAAAGAAAGCAAACGGAAAAACCAAACAAGACACTTCTCCTAAGGAGAAATTAGACAAGAATGAACCAGCTGACCAAAAGAAGAAACCTTGCTATCCTTGTTTAATCTGTGATCATGATCATTACACCAAGGGATGCCCTTGTTGTGCTGAAGTTTTTAAATTCGTAAAGGGTTCACCTACTCCCATTGTTTTGAAGGATCCATTTCTTTCTCAAGACAGTAATATGGTTTCCCATAAGCCATCTTCTTCTTCCACATCGGAGGACACCATGATGATGTATTCACAAGTTATGGTAGCTACGAGGTATAAAGACTATGGATCTAAAATTCCTAGTGTAGATGGAAATGGTTCCAGTTCACCTGGTCACTCTTCCACATCATCTCCTCCTCTTTATAAAACTTTACAAATTGAGAAACCTGATCCTAATACGGTAATTAGACTGGCTTCTAAGGGTGTTCGTTGAAATTAATATTTTAATCCTCATGTTAGAGTTGCTTAGAATTACAATATTGTTGAAGGTTTGGCTATGTCACCTTCAGCAATGTTGGCTCTCGAAGTGTTGTAGACTTGTCCAACACAAAGGAAATTACTTTTATCATCCATAGGAGTAGTTGATCCCCAGGAATCTAATCTAAACTATTTTTATCACGAAAATCATGTACCCAAACTCCCACATCAACTGCCCTTCCAGATACTAGTTTTTCTCAAGACCAAACAAGTTTTTTGAATAGTAATTGATGAAGGATCATCTACATGCATTATGCCTATCACTTGTTTGATAGATTTAGGTTCACCATCTATCAATCAGTCCCCCACGAATTTGAAATCCTTTAAAGGAAGAGGTTTTCAACCTTATGGAAATTTGAACAACCTACCTATAGAATTAGAAGGTAAACTGGTTACAGTTGAAGTTGAGGTCATTGACACTCAACTTTATGATGATTTATTATTGGTCCGAAGTTGGACTTACGGCTTTTTTGTTGTGGTCTCATCATTTTTTGAATAATTATGTTTCCTCATAAAGGAAAAATTATGAAAGTAGACCAGTTGTCCTATTACACTTTGGACCCTAACTCTACTGGTAGCGTTCCGTTTGTTAGAAAATCAATTACTTCATATGACGATGTTCATGTTGGTCTTCTTAGAGGCTCATCTCTTATGGGAACTTTTGTTTTCCATCCACCAAATCTTCCTCATAATGTTGCCTAGGTCAATATGATTACATCAAGCACTTTTGAATCTTCGGATCCTTGGAAATTGTTTTAAGAGTCAAAGTTAGCCTTGTATAAAAATCATATGCATCTTATTCCCTTTGAATTGGCTTATGAGGCATTTCAATCCTTTTCCTACCCATCACCATCTGAAAATGATCGAGTGAATATGATCATTAAGGATTATTCTCATTTGTCACATTTAGAACCAATATCAATACTTGATCCTTTTGATAAAGAGCGTATAATGGATGAAGGCATTCAGTAGGGAATGACTTTGGATGAAATGTCATGGGACAATTATCATCATCACTCATCTTTCTCACCCTGCATTGAAAAAGTATAGAATAATTTTTTATCTATGTTTTCACCTAATAATGTGAATAATCTTGAATGGTTGATGTCTATCCTTCATTCTGAATCCAAAAAGAATTTAGAAAACATATCGGCAACTCTGCCAACAAACATCTCGGTGAAAATAGGAATTACTGAGAATATTCATATAGTTGTTTCTTGTTCTTTTGAATAAATTCAAATATATAAAGCCTTATTCTAGGAATTTCATGACATTTTTTCCTCATCTTACGAAGAAATGCTAGGAATCAATCTCAGTATTGTAGTGCATGAAATTAAGACTTATCCAGATGCCAAACCTATTAGACAAACATTATGTCCAATTCATCTGTGAAGATTTGTTGCTATAAAAGCTAAGGTTGAAAAACTATTAAAAGAAGGATTTGTTTACCCATGTTCCTTTGATTAATTAGGTATCAAATTTTGTGCCAATTAATAAGAAACAAGGAACCATTCAAGTATGCATAGATTACGGGGAAATTAACAAAGATTTTCCAAAAGACAATTACCTAACCCCATATATTAATCAAATTATTGATGATTGTGTCAAAAATAAGATTTTCTCTTTCATGGATGGATTTTCTGGTTACAACAAAATAAACATACTCCCTATCAATCAGCATAAGACTACATTCATTTACACATGGAAAACCTTTTCTCATCGTAAACTCCCATTTAGTTTGAAGAATTTCAGCACAAATTTTCAAAGAGCGGTGTCTTATGCATTTCATGATATCCAACACATTGTCCAACCCTACCTAGATGACCTATCAACTCACTCACAAAAAAGCCAACATCATCCATTGCATTTAAAAGTAATTTTCATTAGATGTAGGCACTACAATATTCGTTTGAATCTATGCAAATGTGTTTTTTGAACACAATCGAATCGACTTATAGGATTTTTTGTTTCGGAAGAAGGCATTCATGTCGATCCTCTTAAGGTAGAGGCAATTCTAACTTGCCTGCTTCTTCTAGTCTTTGTTAACTCCAAAGTTTACAATGGAAAGCAATTTTTTTACATAGATTCATACCTAACTATGTTGAGCTAACCAAAGGTTTTACCTAACTTTTAAAAATGGAATTCCTTTCATATCGGATGAGCTTGCTGAAAAATCCTTTAATGCGTTGAAATACGCATTGACCCATGCATTGTTATTGCATCTCCCTGATTATCATCAGGATTACTTCCTATATCCAATCGTGTCAAATGCCACCATTGGCATGGTATTAATACAAAAATATGAATCTAAAAATGAACATGTGATCCATAACCTAATTTGAAAAATCACTAAAATTGAGATCAAGTACGCATATGTGGAGAAATTAGCATTGGTAGTTGTTCAATTTTTTCATCACTATATACTTTTGTGAAAAATGATAGTCATTTCAGATTGCAACCCTATGATGTATATTCTTACCAAACAATTGCTAAGGGGAAAATACTCCAAATGAATAGTAATTTTATAGGAGTTTTATTTCGAATTTGAAAAATCCAAATCAATGAAATCATTGGTTTTCCCTGAAATATTATGACTTTCACTGTACTAATACAAAAATAGTGGTAGAAGATTCTATGGCAAATGAATCTCTCTTTCCGATGAGCACATCTGATCCTTGGTATGAAGATATCATCACATATCTTCAAACCCAAACTTTTAGGTCTGATTTATCTCAAACTAATTGTTGTCGCATCCACTACCAATCCCAGCAGCATAACATTGTTGGTGGAATTATTTATCGTTGGAGTGTTGACTCTATCTTTTCAAAACGCTTAACACTTCAAGAGACTGAAAAATCACTCAATGATTTCCATTTTGGAGCGTGTGTTGGTCATATGTTTCGGTACCCCACTGCCAAAAACATATTGCACGCTGGCTATTTTTGGCCTTCCATGTTTAAATATTGTATTATTGCAGTAAAAAAATGCCATAAGTGATGGTATTGTAGGCATTGCCTTGTCCTTTTACAAAATAGGACAAGGCAATGCCTACATACAAGGACGACGGCAAAACTCCAATGATTTTCATTTTGAATCATGTGATTTCTCGGTTCGGTGTCCCATACGCCATTGTCACAAACCATGGTGGCCATTTTTGCAATTTTATGGTGATTGAACTATCTACACAGCTCGGCCTACACCATGATATCTTTACCCCTTATTATCCATAAGAAAATGGTCAATTCGAAGTTGTTAACAAAATTTTAACAAACATGATTAAATGGATAGTTAGCATCCATAAAGGAAACTAACATACCATGCTTTTTTTAGCCTTGTGGATGTACCATACTACTGCGAAAACATCTATGGTTTTCACTCCCTTCCAACTTGTTTATCGTTTGGAGGCATTTTTACCAATTGAATGTGAAATTCCATCTTTGAAACTAGCCATCGAGTTATTACCAGCTACCTCTACAGAGGAAGAGTGTTTTTTGCACTTAACACATCTAAATGAAACTTGTCGTGAGGCTGCACAAGTTAGCGATGCTCATAAAAAATGATTCAAAGCTCAATTTGACCAAAACATAAATCCTTGTTATTTCGCAGAAGGTGACCTAGTCTTGGTCTATGATCAAGCACATGATAAATTAGGTGCAGGTAAATTCGAGCCTATGTGCACAATCCTTACATTGTAAAACATGTATTACCTAAAGTAGCCTATGAGCTAGTCCATTATGATGGTGTTTCTTTCGAAAAGCCCGAAAATGGCCTTTACCTAAAGATATGTTATGCATAAACCATTTCATTGATATGTGTACATTACTTGTATTGTAATTTTATAGGTTTGTGTGGTAGTTTTAGCATTTTTCACAGTTCACTACTACTTCTCCTTCTAAGCTTGTTTTACACTTGATTTTTAGGTGTCAACATCCCCTCAAACTTACATTGGCTTTGATGATGGCGTTATTCATAGTACTCAGAACTTATCTTTCATAGCCTGGGTCATTTATTCGTCCAGTGATGAACTAGTTTCTATTCATGGGATATGCCTTGGTCATGTTAGAAAATTATATATTTGAGAGCAATGGAACACATAAAGTATATTGCAAAAATATAAACACAGAAAACATATAAAACAAGAGAGACACAGATATACGTGGTTCACCAAATTTGGGCTACATCAATGGGAAAAGCCAGTCCTTCCTTTTATATTATCTAGCAAACTGAAGAGATACATTGTAATTCCTCTTCGCTCTCACACAATCTCCTCTCTCTTTCTCACTCAAAATACTAATCTACATAGACACAATACAATTCCCTCATATATAGCGAGGGTTTTCCTTCTAGGGGAAAAAACCCTACATTAAACATGACTTCTACAATCAGATCTCTGCCTAATGAACAACCCAGATTGACTACGAAATTACAACATTTTACAAGGCAATTTTGAATCTATTTTTAGCTATGAGGGGGCTCGTAAAGGTCACTGCCACCCCCCCTGGACCCCCCTTCCAACAAAAATATTACAGGCGATGTTGCCACCACATTACGAACTGGGGTCTAATGTAGTGATACCTCTGAATAAAGAAGATAATCAGGCTCCACACCCAACAATCTCCCACTTGGATACTGATTATAGCAACTCCACCACTGCTTCATTTGCTGGACAATGACTCCACATTGGACCTGGTTGTTTCTCTTATTCTTCATCATACTTGAAGACTAATTGAAACTGAGAAGAATCTTAGTTTCTCCCTGGTTACAACTTTTGTGAACATATCTGCAGGATTCTGGCTAGTGTGTATCTATTCCAGCTTCAACTATCCATCTTCCAACACTGACTGTATGAAATGGTACTTGAGCTATATATGTTTAATCTTGGAATGAAATATAGAGTTCTTTGCAAGATGTATGGCACTCTGGATGTCACTGTGTAACCTGCCCAACTCCTCCTTCTTACCCAATTCATCCAAAAACCTTTGTAACCAAATCATATCTTTACTAGCCTCTATAGCAGCAACATACTGTGCTTCCGTTGTTGAGAGTGCAACAACACTTTGCAGTTTTGAAACCCAACTGACAATTGTTCCACCTACAGTAAACACATACCCTATTGTGCTCCTCTTCTTATCTCTATCACCCGCCATATCTGCATCAACATATCCCTATAGAGCAATGCTTTAACCACCAAAGAATAATGCTTGATTTGTGGTACCTCTCAAATACCTGAGAATCGACTTCCCTGCCATCCAATGTTCTTTTCCTGGATTGTTCATGTACATGCTTACAACTCCCATTGCATGTGCAATATCAAGCCTTGTGCAGACCATTGCATACATTAAGCTTCCAACTACTGATGTATATGGAACTTTAGACATATAAGCCATTTCTTCCTGAGTCTTGGGACACACCTCCTTACTTAGTTTGAAATGGCTAGCGAAAGGTATGCTAACTAGTTTTGCATTTTGCATATTAAATCTGTTCAGCACATTTTCTATGTACTCACTCTAAGACAATGTTAATTTTCGATTCTTCCTATCTCTAGTTATTCTCATACCAAGGATTTGTTTTGTAGCACCCAAATCATTCATTGCAAATGAGTTTGCCAATTTTATTTTGAGTACATTTATTTCCTGCATGTTAGAACATGCAACAAGCATGTCATCTACATAAAATAACAATATAATATAGCTTCTATCATTTTTCCTTTTGAGATAAACACAATGATCAGAGTGACATCTAGTATAACCTTGTTCAGACATAAACCTGTCAAATTTTAGATACTACTGTCTTGGAGCCTGTTTTAAGCCATACAAGCTCTTCTTCTACCTACACACTAGTTTCTCATTCCCTTTTACCTCATATCCTTGTGGCTGCTACATATATATCTCTTCCTCCAAATCCCCATGGAGAAAGATTGTCTTTACATCTAACTGTTCAAGATGCAAATATTCAACTACTAGTAGACTTAAAATAGTTCTGATTGAATTCATTTTAACAACATGAGAAAATATCTCATTAAAATCTATACCCTTTTATGTGTAAACTCCTTCACCACAAGTCTAGCTTTATACCCTTTTCTACCTCCATCTTCTTCCTTCAACCTGTAAACCCATTTATTCTCCAATGTTCTTTTACCTGCAGGGAACTGGACCAAGTCCCAAGTCTGGTGATGTGCTAAGGAGTCCAGCTCTTCTTTCATGGCTTGCTCCCACTTCCTCCTGGTTTCTACCTGCACTGCTTCTTCATAACATTCTGGTTCACCAAAATCAGTCAACAATACATAATATAATGAAGGAGGGTATAATGAAGGAGGGTATCATTCAAGGGGTCTACTTATCCTGGTAGATATTCTAACACCAATTTCAGGTGTTTGAGGTGATTGTTGTTGTTTTCATTGATGTTGTTGTTCTGGTTGTTGATCATTATGATTTTTAGGAACAGTCACTTTTTCTATGATCTCATCAAGCACTGTGTACTCTCTATTTTTTTCCCTGTTTCTTTTCCTATAGTTGATCCTTATACAAAACCTTTTCATTGAATATGACATCTCTTCTTCTAATGATTTTGTTTTTTTCATAATCATAAAAGAAATAACCAAAATCATTAACACCATATCCAATAAAGGTACATTTCTTTGATTTTACCTCAAGCTTTGTTCTATTTTCTTTATTAATGTGGACAAAGGTTTCACAACCAAAAGTCTTTAAAAATGAGTAGTTTACCCTTTTACCTATCCATGCCTCCTCTAGAATACCACCATTCAAGCAACTTGAAGGTCCTCTATTTATTAGATAAATAGTAGTATCTACAGCATCTGCCCAAAATTGTAAAGGCAATCCTACATGCAATCTCACGCACCTTGCATACTCCACAATTGTCCTATTCATCCTTTCTAACACACCATTTTCTTGTGGTGTTCCTAGAACTGTCTTCTCTCTACGAATTCCATTCTCTGAACAGTACCTATCAAACTCCTTGCTACAATATTCACCTCCATTGTTTGATCTGAGACACTTCAACCTTTTTCTTGTCTCGTTTTCAACCAAAGCTTTCCATTTCTTGAAAGTATCTAATACATCAAATTTATTTCAAATAAAATAAATCCAAGTTTTTATGGTTTCATCATCAATAAAAGTAACATAATAATGAGAGCCACCTAGAAATGATACCTGAGCAGGTCCTCATACATCTATATGTAGAAGCTCTAATTTTTCGCTCTTCTTTTCTTTCCCAACTCTGAGGAATCTAACTCTCTTCCATTTTCCATAAACACAATTCTCAAAGAATTTTAAATCAACATGCCTCAAACCCGGCAACAAATTTATTGAGTGAAGAATATGCATCCCCTTCTCACTCATGTGCCCAAGCCTACAATGCCCCAATGTCATATCTTCTCTTGTAGAGGTTAAAGCATTGATATAATCCAAAATACCATTGCATAAATACAATGTACCAACCTTTTCTCCTTTTGCTATTACCAGGGATCCTTTAGTGACCTTCCAGGTTTTATCTGTAAAAGTAGTCACACAACCTTCACCTCCCAACTACCCTGTTGAAATTAGATTTTTCTTCATATCTGGAACATGCCTTACCTCCTTCAATAGCCATTGATTTCCATTCCATTGTTTTATGAAAATGGTACCCATTCCAATGATTTTTCAGGGTTTATCATCACCCAATCGAACCTATCCAAAATATCCTTGAACAAAATCATGAAAATGTTTCCTATTAGGTGTGGCATGGAATAAGGCCCTTGAATCTACCACCCATGAATTAATAATATTTTCTAATGAAAGAATCAAAGCATCTTGCAACACATCACCTGTCACATTCGCTTCATCGTTGTTTTCTTGTTGTGTGTCTCCTTCTTTTCCCTTCCGATACTTGCAGTCTTTCTTCAGGCGTCCTTTCTTCCTGCATTTCCAGCACACTATCCCCAATATAGACTTGGATCTACCTTTCCTTGACTTACTTCAATATCCTAGGCTCTTTCCTCTTTCCATTTTTCTTCCCCTAGTCTCTGCAGTCAAAGCATTACCTAATGTCTCACCAGAGCTTTTCCATCGCATTTCCTTGGTAAGGATTGCACCGACAACATCATCAAACTTTAAAGTACTAGATCCAGAGACAGAGTTACTAATGGCCATAACTGAATCATTCCAACTTTCTGGTAATGAGCACAGAAATAATAGATCCCTAACTTCATCATCAAAAGTTACCCCTATAGAACTTAACCGACTGGTAACTATATTAAATTCATTTAAATAATCAGCAACAAATCCACCTTCTGACATCTTCATATTAAATAAGTGCTTCATACGAAATACCTCATTTGAGACCGAAGGTTTTTCATATAGATTGGCCAATTCTGATCGTAAACCCTCTGTTGTCATTTCCTTTGAAATATTAAAGGCTACCAACGCCGCTAGGCACAGCCGTATTGTTCCAAGTGCCTTTCTATCGAGAATATCCTATTCTATGTCTATCATACTCATCGGCTTCTTTACCTTTCCACTCAATGGTTGGTACAAACCTTTCTCGTACAAGTAATCTTCCATCTACATCTTCCATAGCTGGTAGTTTTGACCGTTAAATTTTTTGACCCTAAACCTACCATCTTCTGCTATTGCTCCCACTCAAACCAGGAACCCTTCTCTCCTGCAAGTTTACCATCCAAATAGACCTTCACCTCTGATACTAATTGTTAGAAAATTATATATTACAGAGCAATGGAACACATAAAATATATTGCAAAAATATAAACACATAAAACAAGAGAGACATAGATATACGTGGTTCACCCAATTTGGCCTACTTCCACAGGAAATAGCCAGTCCTTCCCTTTATATTATCCCGCAAACTGAAGAGATACAACCTATAACAGATCCATTGTATGTTCCTGTTCGCTCTCACACAATCTCCTCTCTCTTTCTCACTTAGAATACTAATATACATAGATGCAATACAATTCCCTCATATATAGCAATGGGTTGCCTTCTAGGGAAAAAAACCCTAAATTAAACAGGACTTCTACCATTAGATCTCCACCTAATAAAAGGCCCAGATTGACTACAAAATTAAAACATTTTACAAGGAAATTATACATCTATTTTTAGCTTTGGGGGCATTGCCCCCCCTGGACCCCCCTTGCAACACAAATATTACTAGTAGTGTTTCCGCCACATTATGAACTGGGGTCCAATGCGGTGATACCTCTTAATAAAGAAGATAATCAGGCTCCACACCCAACAGGTCGAACAATGAATAACATAGCAGAATCTAGTGTAGTCATTGAACTATTATCTAAGACCATCTCATTTGGCATTCGATTTTTTATTGTTAGGTTAGATTCGCAACTCATAGTATTACATTCAAATAGTGTCTACAAAGTAAGAAGTTCATCAATTTTAAGAATGTTTTTATGGGTCCATATTTTGGAAAGGTAGTTTTATTACATTGAATATCAACACATTCCAAGAAATTTAAACACATTAACTGATGCATTATCCAATCACGTGTTAAATAGACATTTGCAACCTTTGTAATTAAAAAAATATCCATCCATATATTGAACAAGATAAAATGAAATCAGAAGTAGGAGTCTCCATTAGATAAAGTCTCTAGAGAGTATGTTATACAAAAAAATATGTCATCCAAGGACATAAGGCCTCATGTCCTTTATTATCCGAATATGTTGATACAAAAATCTAAATGTAGCCATAGAAGACTAAGCAGCTAAGAATGATGATGATCATGATAACAAACTATATCACAAGAAATCCAGCATAACAATTTCCTGAGCAATCCTGGAACCCCAACCACGTGCCTCGGGTATCGAAGAGGAAAATCATCAAACTGAGTCTCTAGGATATCTATAGTCAACATGAATAGGTTGTGCTCCATCTCTGTCAGCGCCTCTACTACCTCTGGTTTAGGTGTTACGGCTACTATAGGCTAGTCACCCCACCTATCAAAACGCCATAGCCCTATTGGTTGAACCAGACCCACATCTGCATATGAATTTAGAATAATTAGCCTTGAAAGATAAAAAACACATAAAAATTAAAAACTTAAAAAGAAACATAAAATGAGAAATTTTTACCTAGGTCACCCAATTGTGCCCCTCCTAGAAGTGGGATATCTGGGTCACCCCTATAGTCCATCCTTACATATGGGAAATCCTCGATCCAATTGATTTGTTGACCCATCCATACAAAAAACTCAGGACATATCTCACCACCGGACCATCACCTCCATGATGAGACATAAGAGAAACCCACCTCAACATCCGTTTGGATCTCGAGGTGCTCCCTCATCCACCAAAATCTGTTATGCCCTAATGAGTGGAATCCTCTCAAGAGCGAATGAAATGATAATGGTAGCATAATTGAAATTCTAGAGTCTACCATTTTTCGCTTTGGTCAGGTGTCCTTTCATATTGACAACCACTACCTCACGACTCAGAACATTCCATGACAATCTATGTCTAGGCCTTTATGGCCAAGTGAAGAGTTGCGCTACCAAACAATTTTCTAACAATGAAAGTTGTGGTCCTCAAGCCCAGGTTCCCAATAGTTTGAATATCAATCCTATCATACTTGAGTTGTGCATTCCCATGGTATCATCATAGGTATCGAATAGTAGTATCTCCACCTAGTTTTTGCCCATATAAAGAAATATCAACACCTCAATGGGAGAGCCCAATAAAAAGGTATATATCATTAGCATCAATGGTGATACGATGATTCCTGATCATGAATCACTAGTCCTAGATATCCCAGGTTCTCACAAACCATGTCATGAGCTCTAACTGAGCTTTCATTCCCAAAATAATCAAATATTTATAGAGGCCACAATTTCTCAAAACCTACAAAGTGGTCAGATCATCCAAAGTTTTTTCATCTTGGTTCTCATGTTCTCTCTCCCTCCATTCCATTTTGAATGGTCAAAAATGGTAGAAATGACATTTAAAAGGAGTTAACTTAACATTTGAAACAAGTTTTGCATTTTTTAGGGCAGAATTTCCATATTTTGAAAACCCTTGGTGTTTGCATGACTGCCTTCCGATAAACAGAGTGCACCTACACGGTTCCTTGAGATAGAAACCACATAGATCAAATTTCCCAGTACACCAAAAAATACCGGCTTGCGTGCACCCGATGAAGAGAAACCGCATAGGTCCAAGGGTAGATTTTTTAATTAAAAAAAACATGTCAAAAAATTAAATGAACAACTGAAATTGAAATATAAATGGATGAAAATGTAGATATTGAAGAGATCTCTTACATGGAGGAGACAATTCATGATTTTCTCCAACGTTGTTCTCGAAATCGGCCTCAGAATTTTGGTGGTAAAAGGCCCTATTTCTACTCTCAAACTAATTAAAATAAATGGTAAAAATAAAATTACCTTTTAGCTTTTATAAGTTTTGGGTAATTAAAATATTATTTTTTATGCCTGAGACCTTTTAAAGTCAATATTTTTATTGTTTCTCACCCTAATATTGAGCAATTATGATAATTTATTGAGTTTAATGTGCAAAATAGATTACAACATAAAAATGGATCATTTTGACTATGGGAAGACTTTTATCACTTTTCATGCTCTTGAAAATCACAAAAAAAGTGAATCCCTAGAATCCCATTTTATGCCCTTTTCAGACTCTTGAAACATGAAAATATTTTCCAGAACTTGATTGTTTGAAATCGTAAAAGTGAATGAACAACCGTCCACTCAGTATAAGTTTACCCTTTTTACGGAATGAACTGGATTATTTACGAAAAATGTATACATTGACTAATTATGGTCAATAGAGTTATGTCCTTCATTATTTTATTCCTTTTAGGGCTTGAGGGACTAAAATTACGAAAAAGAACATTATGGAGTTTACTTATATTTTTCTGTTGACTCCCTAAAACTGAAAACACTAAGCTTTACTTTCTTTGTGCTCATTAAAATTTTACAGTAAAAGAACTAAATGAGTTTTATTTTTGTGTATGTTTCAAACTCTTTAAACATGAAAACAACATAAAGTTCACTTTACTAGACTCGTTAAAAATCAAACAATATAGGACTCGTTAAGAATAACAAGACTGAACCGTTGCTTCTTAGGTTCATTTAAAATACTTCGTAGGACTCATCTGAAGGATGAGCTTATAGGACAAGCATATGTTATCCTCCTAAATCTTGTAAAAAATTAAGAGGTATATTCCAGTAATGGTGGGGGTAAATTTGGAAAAGGTATTCATTTTATATTAATTATAAAGGCAGTAGGTCTCTCTTGAACATGAAACTCCATCACACTTGCCTCTAGATTGGGAAATACATTTGTTTTACAGATAATAAAACCCCATTGAGAGTCTTCAGCTAGTTTTGAGTATTATTGTTGAGTCAAATGTTGCCAAGTCAATTGTCATGTCACTATGTGTTCAAGAGAAGTTCAACCTTAGTTCATATTCATTTACAAATTTTAACCTTCTGTTGCATTGGCCATCTTTGAGTCATTCCTTGAAATTATTCTTCAAAACTTTACATTGTGTTTCGTGTCATAGCCTCTCCTATAGACATTAACTCATTATATAGGAAGTTTATCTAGAAACCTTTAGTACCTTGAGGTCTGAATGCCTTAATGGTGGGTTTCTTGTCTTCAGCAATAGGTTCTCATCACTGGCCTTCGATCAAATGATTCTATGAGTGTTCAACTTCAGATCATCTATTCACACTCTATAGATTTCACTAAGAATACCTTCAGAGCCATTGTCATTATTGGTGGTTTCTCTTGTGCTTTTTAATGGTTCACATCATTGACTACTAATCAGGTGGTTCTATCATGTTTGACTTTGATACATTCATTTGCATGGCTATATTCGTACAATGTATCGAGAGATGGAGATCAAGACCCTAGATCTAGTTTTATCAATGTAGATTGCGAGGAGATATCTATTCATGATTATGTAAATAAATTCATAGTTGATGGTTGCATCCATACTATGTCTACTACGGATATGATTTTTGAGTTTTTTTGTACTTTTTCATTGAGTTAGTTTTAATCTAAGTATCGGAATGCCTATCTCAATGATGATTATATATTGCATTGTAATTCTTGAATGTTTCTTTCAGGTTTCCAACCACTATCTCTGATCCAATATTTGGAATGATAAAGCACTTCAGTCTTTAAAATTTATTTTTCAAACTTCACACTTTAGGGGCCAATCTATTACACGTCATTTTCTCACCATGAAACTTGACCGTTAAAATGGATGTCTCGCCATCCAGAAACATGTTCCATTACACTCCCTTAGAGGTTAAATAATCAAAAACCCTTGAAGAAAATGTGAATTTTGTGTAAAATGGCTTTATGACTTGTTAAGTATGACCTGCACACTTTTCCCAGTCATTTTATGTGCAATTGCAGTTTCTATCCCTAAAAGCTACACAGAACTACACTTTGTATTCCATTATAGACCACACAGATAACCAAAGGAAACGCAAAAATAAAAAGTGAACTTCAAAAGAATAGTTTGTCGAATACATCCCAACTGAAAGCTTCTAGATCATATCTATTCAAGCCATACCCCTTAGATCATGGAGATAATTCCCTTTCATCAAGGAACCATAATCCCCCAATTACAGGATCTCATCCTTCACTTTTGGATTTCATACTTCTTCCTCTTGGCCGATAAATTGACTAGAGGATAGAGGGATTAAGTGGTTTTGAAAAGATACTCTAATGTTGTTGGATTTAGATGCGAAGGTTTATCAGCTAAGGAGAGGTTTACAGGCATTTGGGAGGACCCTCATGACATCAAGGCAGAGATTGTACGGCTCTTCTTTATCCTTGAAGTAATAGAAATGGATCCTTTTTTCCATTGTATTATCTTATTGAAATGATGAATGATTTATGTTTCTTTTGATATTCATTAAGTTAATCTCAATTTCTAATATCCTTGATCATTATATTAAGCTTTTTTAAATTGCTATGATCGCATATGCCTTTGATCTCTCTTGTGTCTATGATTTAGGCCTTTTTAAGCATTGGGAAGCTTCATCGAGGTAGAGTAGGGACCTCCATCAACCATTTCACAAATAGGTAAGAGACTTATTCTCCTACTCTTGTATTTACAATTCAAATGAAATAAGCTTAGGAAAAGAGTTATTCAATTGTCTATTTGTTTCTAGTTTCCTTTAGGATCTAGGGAGATCACACTTGTCAGCAAGAGGGGTTTATCTACCATAAAAAAAGAGGAAGACACAGGGTTTACTATTCTCTATTTTCATTCCATAATATGATTGGGTGGAAGAAGAAAGGATAGAATGGAAGTAATATGAAAAGGTATGGAGGATTATTCAAAAACTATATGAGGACCTTAATGCAGTAGAAAAATTTATGTGGACGAATGATTTGCTATGGTACCATGATCACTTATACTTATGTAAGAATTCTCAACTCAAACAGAAGGTCCCTTTGGAATTCCACACTTTTTCTATATGAGGACATTCCTGTTTGTTGAAGACATATTATAAGATCAAGAAAAAAAAATTGGGAATGCCTTAAAGTAAATGTGAAAAAGTTTATAGTTGAATGTGTGGTATGCCAACAAACCATTAGAAAGAAGTATAAATGGATTTTATTATATGTTTACCTAAATATGAAGGAAACAATTTCATTATGGTAGTAATAGATCAAATGACAAAATGTCCCAATTTTCTTTGTTTCTCATCCTTTCAATGCAAGTATAGCGGTAGACGCATTCATGGAAACTATCCAAAAGTTATATGGAATACCATAGATCATTATAAGTGATAGAGGTCCATTTTTTAGCTGTAAATATTTGAAATTATTTCCTTATTTAAGTACTCAATTGTCTCACAACTCATCATACCATCCTCAATATAATGGAAAATTTGAGATTATGAATAAATTTTTAGAAGGATATCTATGTTTCTTTGCATCTAATAAACAGACACAACATGTCAATTCGTCCATACTTAATACAAAATGTCACTGTTTATGGCACTTTATGGATATCATCCTTCATCCATCAGATCACCCTTGAGAGGGACTATAAAGGCTCAAGCAATAATGGACCACATATGACACCAACAAGATGTCCTCAAGCTACTGAAGGATAACTTGGTTATTGCACAGAATATAATGAAACAACTAGAAAATAATCATGTTTTTGAAAGACACTCTGAAGTGTAGCATTGTGTATTTCTGGGACTATAACCATAAAAAAATATGTTCCCAAAGCAGCAAAATAATGACAATATACTAGAACCAAGGTATTATGCCCCCTATAAGGTGTTGCGTAGGATTGGAAGTATGGCTTACAAATTGGATTTTCCTCTATCTTCATGGGTACATCTAGTCTTCCTTGTTTCTTAATTAAAGAAGGTAATTGGTGACAATATCCTATTCCATATTATTTTAAAAAATATTATTGAAGAATGGAAAATGTAACAACCCTGGTGAAAATTCCATGTAGTAAAAGATAATAAAAAAATAACCACGGATGAATGGGACACTTATTCCAAGATGAATGTTGGGAAAGATATCCTAGGTGGTGTTGATTTGGTTCTTTATGTCTAAGGAAATTAGCAAAGGATATGGCTAAGGACTTGGAAAGGAAAAATGGCATTTTTGGCACAATAATTTATTAAAATAATGGAAATGAGGAGAAAAAAGAGGCAAAAGCTCATAGGTTGCATGTGAGGAGGAAAATCAAGGAAAATAATGGAAAATGAAGAAAATAGAGGCCTAATTAATAAAAATGCTTCTTAGGATCAGTTGGTAACCTTTTTTTAGTTCATCATTGCAGATCTTTCATTATTCTCTCTCTCTATCTCATACTCTTGGACACTTAGAGCTTTCTTGGAGCACTTTGACATTGGAGAAACAAAGTAAAAGAAAGCAAGAGGAAGCTAAGATCAAGTAGGGAAAGGTAGGATCAAGTAGCTACAAGAGGCTTTGTTGTAGGTATCAACTTGCATGTGTATTTTCCTTTCTAGTTTTGGCATGCATGTGATTTCATGTGTTTCCTTTCTACAAATGGCATGGGTTTTGCCTAATGTGACAGTATTTTCAATCTATCCTTGCCATTTCCTGATAGCTTTGATGAGTTGGGTGGATATCCGAATTTACAAACACATGGTGGTAGTGGTCCTTGAAATAGACTGAGGATGCATGAAGCCACTAGCTTAGTAATATCTAAACCGGACTACGGGTTGCAGTAAAGCCATATTTTGTTCCTTGGTGGGCCTAGGAATCCTTGCCAGTGAATGGTAGGATATACAATAAAGCCAAGTGGTGGATTTTCTCTCCGTTGGGCCTAGTTATTCTGGGATGGAATGGCTGGTAAAGCCTGGAGAGTATGTCTCTCTGTAGGGCCTAGTGATCCTTGGATCGAACTGCGGATGCACGGTAAGTCCTGAGAGACTAAGAGGGACTCAAATTGGTCATGGTGTAGGTGGAAAACTCTAATGGCATCCACATTGATTTGGATTTTTTATGTGTTCTATGAGTCCCACATTCATGCTTGGAATATGGCAAGGGATTGATTGGTGTAAGAGAGACTTGGGTCAACCAATGTAAGGCTGGGTGAAACATGGTAGTCCCATCATTGGTTGGTTCATTGCATTGATTAATAAGAAATTCATTCCATTAATTTTCATGTGTAAATGTACTGGTGTATATGTGGGTTTTGATGGCTGATATGTTTATTGTATTTATGTTCCTATTATGTTGCTTATATGTACATTTTATGGCAGCAGCTATGTTTGGCGCTTAACATGTTTTTTCTTGTATTTGAATGGAAATTGTATCTATGACCTAATAAGTGATAAGGCAACAAAATACATGAGGAAATAATGGTTTATGGCGATTCACAAATAAGTATGAGATCCCTACACTTAATTCTATATTTTACACCTATAGGTTACATCTTTATGATATGTTTAATGAAATGTCTGTCATGGCTAGTAGGGGTCTCGTTAAGGTCTTGGTCAACTATTTACTTTTGCACCATTGTTTCCCTATACTGTACCTGATTCTAATCTTTCATTCCATGTTGGGCAGTGGCCTAGGCTCTGGGCCTGAAAAAGTGGCTTAATTCTTGGGGTCACTGGCACATAACTGGAAAGTTTGGTCCACACTTGCTGGCAGATAGTCCTATGGTAGCGACTTTAGGTCTCTGGTCGCCTTCTTTCCCATAGCATGAGAATGACTATGGTCTCAGAGGTCCATAATAGTAGTGCAACCCAGGGATAAGTTGTCTGAGTTGTTGACATGTCTCCTGAGGGTTCTGCTAATGATGTTGGATGACTGTGTGTGAGGTTCCTTTGATTCCATTTCCTTAAGGACACCTACGAGGTAAAATCTAATCATAGTAGTCTCTCGTCTCATGTTTACCCTGGTGGGCATGGTTACTTGGGTAGATGTGGGAGGAGGGTGTTACAGAGTAGTAATAGAGCATGGTTCAACTCTCAGACTCGATGGGTTAAATGTGTTAGTCATGCACGCATGTCAGTTGGATGTGTGTCTCTTACACTTACATACTTGTTACATTTTCTTGATGTTGGATTAAGGTTGTAGTAAGCTTATCATCTAGAATTTGTTGTTGATTTCATGAAGAGTATTTCACATGAGTATGTGACTGACTGTATATCATTATTTTTCACTTACATGTTGATTTTATGTCACTTACTTACATCCTTGTATGTTAGGTCACATTTTGAATATTTTTATTACATGTATCAGTCTTGTACCTTGATTGAAACAATTGATCGATTATGTTTGACTACATGCAGTTATGCATATTTGTAGTTGGTTAGGAATTGATTTTTCATGTTATCAGTCGCATGTAGCAATGTGTACAATGGAGTAATGGTTGTTTCATGCATGAGGTCATAGCATGCATTGTTGATAAGGCCTTGCATTGATGAATGTACCCTAGTTAGAGTGATGTTTATATGTTGATACATTTACTTGCGTTTGTCGATATGATATTATGATTATGTTATACATGTATCACACTGATCTAGTGATCTTGTAGATAAGGTATCCTCCCTGAGCTATACTGAGGTGCATTGGTTTATTGTGATTTGGTTTATCTAACATATTATGCATTATGAGAAGAAAGAGATCAAATGGCTAGCAAGGTGGTAGACTATGTAGAATATCCCTATGCGTCAAATGAGTGGCGTGGTGTGGGGCATACTTCTGATTTGGCCAATACATTGAGAAGCTTGAAGGAAGAGATAAGGAGTTGTAAGGCAGATAATGATTGGAACATACAGGCTCAAGACAAGCAAGCAGAGGTCAATGCCATACTTCTTCATAGTTTGTCAGAATTGCAGCGACAAGGGTTGCCTTGAATCAGCCATGCACATGACGATGAGATTAATGGAGCATATGGCAGTAGATCTCCTGGTAGACATAGATCAAATAGATCCGACACAGTGAGAGATGGCAAGTTGTTGGACACTCCGAAAAGGAGGGGCGATGAGTACAGGTTTCATTCTAGTTTTTGTTCTGATAGACATCATAATCATCGTCGCTATCATCCTTATATGAGGAATGATAAGGGATACTTACCAGATGAATTCAAGAAATAAAAACCAACTATTTTTGATGGAGATGTGAAGAAGCCGAAGATGCAGAGGCTTGGATACTTGGGATGAACAAATTATTTGAGTTACATGAGTACATAGATAACATGAAGGCCCAGATAACTATCTTTAGCTTGAAAGGTAAAGCAAACATCTAATAGGAAGATGTTAAGTGGGTTAGAGACATGAGGACAATTGACTTGAGCTAGAGGGAATTCAATAGGTTTTTCAGGAAGAAGTACTTGTTAGAAAGATACTATGACAGAGAGGCTAAATAATTCTTTGAGTTAAATATGGGATCAATGAGAGATGAAGAGTACATGGCCAAGTTTCTGGAACTATTGAGGTACGTACCACATCTTACTGATGAGAAGGCTAAAGTTTAGAGATTTGTTAGTGGTTTTCCATTAGAATTTAGAGATCAGATTGAGTATGATGAGCCTCGGTCACTTAAGGAATTTATTGGGAAACTAAAGAATTGTTGTGAGAATTAAAAGTATAGGACTGAATCTCAGCATGGTTGGAAGGGAAAGGACAAAGTTAGAGGTAATTTGCGGCCTAAGAGGATAAGGCCTGAACATGTAGATGGGAAAGAAAATGTGGCTCCACAAAAGAGATTTATTGCAGCTAGACAGAGACATGGGTCACAGCAGCAGCAACAACATAGAGGTGAGGGCACTGGTCAGTTGGAGTGTTGGACATGTGGTGAGGGACACCTTAGGAGAGATTGTCTATAACAACACAGTGGAAGGTCTAAGATATACAGTGCAAAGGAGGCGTAGATTATTGGGTATGTTGGTCAGAGTATTCCATGTATCTATGCAGCAATGGAAAATGGGAAAGAAGAACACCAGGCATATATGATTCAGACGGATAGTAAGTTGTGATCAATTTATGTCTATTTTGTTTGACCCTTAAACTAATTATAGTTATTTTAGTCTTGAATTGGTTGATAAGTGTGGTTTGAATAAGGAATTTCATGTAGAGTCTTGTTTAGTGCAGTTGGCTATAGGTACAAAGAAGCGAGTCCATCATTGGGTGAGAGATTGCGCATTGGATTTAAATGGTATGCCTACAATAGCACATTTGAATGTTTTACCATTGGGATCTTACAATATTTTCTTAGGCATGGATTGGTTATATCTACATAGAACTAGCTTTGAATGCTATGACAAACCTATTGAGTGCCTTGATGACAATGGAGAACCAAGAGTCTTGCAAGGTAAGAAGAAAGCCGCATTAGTTAGGATGGTGACAACCATTCAAGCAAAGTATAGCCACAAGAAATGGTGCAAGATATTTGCAGTACACATTTCTAGTGATAAGGGTAAGGAGGTTGATGATGAAGATGTGTTGAATAGGTATCCAGTGTTGTAGTAGTTTCAAGGTCTATTCCCTGTGAGAATTACATATTTTTTGATTGAGTTAGTGTGAGGGCCATATCCAACATTGAAAGCACCTTCCAAGATGAACACACGTGAATTGGTTGAGTTCAAATTGCAGTTGAAGGAAATGTTGGACAAGGGATACATTAGGCCAAGTGTATATCCTTGGGGCACACTGGTCTTGTTTATGAGGAAGAAAGATCGTACTCTCATATTATGCATTGATTACAAGTAGTTGAACAAAGTGACTATCAGGAACATATATCATTTTCCAAGGATTGATGACTTGTTCGATTAGCTAAAGGTAGCAGTAATGTTCTCAAATATTGACTTGAGATCCAGATACCATCAGGTACACGTCAAAGAGGAGGAAATTTACAAGACTACGTTTAGGACCAGGTATGGGAATTAAGTGTTTGTTGTTGTTCCATTTGGCTTAATTAATGCTCCAGCTACATTCATGTGTTTGATTAATAGTGTGAGGCGTCTGTATTTGGACAACTTTGTTATTGTGTTCATTGATGATATACTAGTATATTCTAAAAATGAGGAAGAGCACATTGAGCACTTAGTAGGAGTATTGAGGTTGTTGAGAGAGCATCATTTGTATGCTAAGCTCAGCAAGTGCAGTTTCTTTCAAAATGAGGTACACTAATTGGGGCATGTGGTCTCCAAGGAGGGAATTGCAGTCTATCCAGGGAAGATAAAGGCCATCATGGAAAGGGTATCTCCTAAGATTCTAGATGAGGTGAGGTCTTAAGATTCTAGATGAGGTGAGGTCTTTCATTGGTCTAGCTGGCTATTACAGGAGGTTCATCAGGAACTCCTCACAGATTGCTTATCCTATTACATCATTGCAATGGAAAGGTAAGAAGCTTGAATGGACAAAGGAGTTCGAGGCTAGCCTTGAACAACTTAAGCATCTGTTGAGGCATGCACCAGTAATATAGATTCTAGATCTGGATGGATTGGTGGAGTCCCTATGCAGGATGAACAGGTGGTGTGTTATGAGTCCTGGAAACTCAACAAACACAAGAAAATCTAAATGACACATGATCTTGAGTTAGCGGTGATTATACATGCATTGAAGATGTGGAGGCATTATCTTCTTGGTAGGCAGTTTATGCCTATGAGTGATCACATTAGGTTGAGGTATTTGTTTAACCAACTAAATATGAATGCTAGGTAGGCTAGATGGTTGGCTGTGATCAACGAGTTTGACTTTGAGATTAGGTAGATCAAAGGTAAAGAGAACAGGGTGGCAGATGCTCTCAGTAGAGGGATATAGGTACATCACTTGGTAGCTATGATCTCCTCTAGGACAGACTTACAGGATAGGATCTTGCAGGCAGGACAACAAGATATCAGGTATATGGAGATTGTGCATAGGTTGTAGCAAGGTACAAGTCATGGTACAGACATAGGTACAGGTACAAGTATAGATACATGTAGTGGTATAGGTATAGGTGGCAGTAAAAGTATAGGTACAGGTGCAGGTGCATAGGGCATTGACTATTGTCTTATAGCAAATGGATTGGTTAGGTTCTGAAATAAGATATATTTACCAAATAGCAGTGAGGTCAAGAAGGTGATTGTTATATACCTAGGGGGGATAATATGGGGTACAAAGGGAGGTACCCAAGGGAATAATGTAATAATGAGATGGGCCATAGTAATAAATAAGGTGGTTAACTTGTATCATGTAAGGGACCACAATTAGTTAGTAATAATGTAATGGGCCCATGGTATTAGATAGATTGTATTGAGGAAACCATGGTAATGACCCATGTTATTGTATGTATGAGGCCTATAGAGAGGCTAGAGACTCCACATAGAGAGGTGTCAAGGAATATTGTATGAATAGGCATATGGCTTGTGGAGTGTTCTCCTTCCTTAAGGAGTGAATGTATGGTGTTGCCCTACCTTAAGGGTTTGACATTATTAAAAAGAAGAATTTATATCTATTTTGATCTTCTTATTTCTGGGGTTTATTTCTTTTATCATATATTTCTGGGTTAGATCTATAACGAGTGGTATCAGAGCACTTTCTTGGGAAAAAAATGGAGATTTTTTAAATTTTTTGCAGGATTTCTGGGGTGGCGAGTTTGCAGATAAGATCTATACGTTTTGCAGAAAAATCTACAAAATCTAATTGTAGATATGGATTCTTTACGAAAAAATATCCAATTTAAAAAAAAAAAAAACGGCCGAATCGGAGTCCGGATGAAGGAGATATCACTGATCTAAAAATCAGTGGTGTTGCAAACATTTTTTTGGGGCAGCGAGTTTTCAAAACAGATCTAAACGTTTTGGGGCAAAATCAGTAGAATATAATTACAGATCTGGATTATTTGTGAAAATATACCCAATTTCAAAAAAAAATCAGTTGAATCGGAGTGTGGATGAGGGAGATATTGCTGATTTAAAATCGGCTCTTTTTTCAGATATTTTTTATGACAGCGGGACAATTGCAGTATGGATCTAAAAATTATTGTGCCTAGATCTATATGCTTACCACATGGGAAGATGCATAATGATTGTTCCATTTCCAAAAATAGGTCATAATAGGGATTTTGAGCAATATTGACAGAAATGTGGCCATTTCAAATTTTCGCCAAAATTTTGTTGTGATGGTGGGCCTAGATCAGAGTTTGAGGGACGTGTACAAATTTGATGGCTCTCATCCAACTAGATGGCTAACACAAATGGAGAAATATTTCAGATTGAATTACATCATGGATGATGTGACTCAGCTGAGTGTGGGAATCATATACTTGGACCATGAATGATGGCAATGGTGGCAGTGTCATCAAAAATGCTATCCAAGGGCAACTACTTGGCAGATGTTCACAAAACCTATTTGTGACCACTTTGACTGTAAATCTAATCTTGTGGGTCCTCTCACTAAGCTCACAGAGACAGACACATCACCTAGCAAAGATTTTATTTTTACAGGAAAGATGGAAACCAAGAAACCTAAAGGGTTATTTTTTGCTGGTATCTCCTTATTGCAGATTCATGGATTGATTCAGAAGGAGAAGATCGTTGTTTCTATAAATCCTAGTTGCAAGCATAATTTTATTAATGTTAATTTGGCAAAAAAAATGAAAGTTCCAGCAAAACACATTGAAAACACACAGGTGGATGATGAGGATGTTCAAGTGTATAAGGATTTTAAGATTCTATGGATAAGTATGTGTTGCATGGTTATTTTTATACTTCAGAGATGGATAATATGGATGTTGTTTTGGGATATCCTTGGATAGAATCTGTGGGTACTATCAATATTAATGTGCAGAAAAAATTCCTAAAGATCTAGTATAAAAAGAAGAAAATTACATTACAGGATATTTCTATCAATAAACAGGTAGAGTACATAGAGGTTGAAGCAGAAGATGTTCCAGGGACTGACATATCAGATGATGAGCTAGTGATGATCGAAAATCAAACACAAATAGAGGTTGAAGTAGAAAAGGTTACAGGTGCTGATACATCAGATGAGGGCTCAGTGGTTGAAGTAATATTGGAAGATAAGACGCCACAGCAAGCACCAAAACATGCACCAAATAACAGTTGGGCTCCAATAAAGGGTGAATTAAAGAAAAAGACAGAGTGGGTTAAAACTTCAACATATCATCACCCACATCACCCCGCAAGAAAACAACCAACAAGATGGCAACCAATTAGCCACAAAGACAACAACCCCTGCATGACGGATAGCGAGGAGTGAAGATCCACCTACTACACATCAACACAAAAGAGCTGCCATGGTAAACTTCCATCTCAAGTGAGCGAGGCACCAGTGAGATCGAGGGTTCACCTTTCTCTTGGATGGCTAGATGCACGTGCATGGTACCAGTGGACTACTCTTTTGAGTAGATCTTATTATTTGTGTTCTTCCCATGTTTCAAGCATGAAACATGTTAAGGGGGGTGGAATGTTATATACCTAGGGGGGATAATATGGGGTACAAAGGGAGGTACCCAAGGGAATAATGTAATAATGGGATTGGCCATAGTAATAAATAAGGTGGTTAACCCATATCATGTAAGGGACCACAAGTAGTTAGTAATAATGTAATGGGCCCATGCTATTAGATAAATGGTATTGAGGTAACCATGGTAATGACCAATGGTATTGTATGTATGAGGCCTATATAGAGGCTAAAGACTCCACATTGAGGGATGTCAAGGAATATTATATGAATAGGCATATGGCTTGTGGAGTGTTCTCCTTCCTTAAGGAGTGAATGTATGGTGTTTCCCTACCTTAAGGGTTTTGATCAATAAAGAAGCATTTCTATCTATTTCTCTCTTATTATTCTTGGGTTTATTTCTATTATCATATATTTTCAGGTTAGATTTACTATAGTGATCTTGAGTGAGTTTCATGCAAAACCATATTCAGGTCACCCAAGTTATCAAAAGACACTGGCAGTGGTGAACATATATTACTATTGGCCAAATTTGAAGAGGGATGTGGAAAATCTCATGATTATATGCTTTTATTGTCAATGAGTGAAAGCAGTGTAAACATCTAGGTGGATTGCTATAGTTGATTGCGATTCCAGAATGGAAATGGGAGATCATTTCCATGGACTTCATCACAAGGTTGTCGAAGACAATAAAGCAACATGATTCCATCATGGTCATTGTGGATAGGTTAACAAAGGTTACACACTTCATTCTGGTGAATTCTACGTACTCAACTAGTGATGTGGCACATGTGTTCATCTGAGATGTGGTTAGAATACATAGTGTTCCGAAGAATATTGTGTCAGAGAGGGATATGAAGTTCACTTCCAAGTTTTGGAAGGCGTTATTTGCATATTTGGGCATCGATTTATCCTTCATCATAGCTTATCATCCACAGAAAGATGGAGAGGCAGAGAGGGTCAACATGATATTAGAGGAAGTGTTGAGTATGTATGTGATGCATCAATAGAGGAAGTGCGAAGAGTATCTCCCTTTGGTTGAGTTTTCATACAAAAATGGTTATCAGGATTCATTGAGGATGAGTCCTTTTGAGGCATTATATGGGAAGAGTTGTAACACTCCTATCAGTTGGAGTGATCTAGTTAGCAGGGTATTGATTGGACCATACATGTTGACAGACATGGAATAGGAGATGCAAGTGATCAAGAAGAATATAAAGGTATCACAAGATAGGAAGAAGAGTTATGCCAATAGGAACAGGTCATTCAAGGAGTTCTAGGTTGGGGAATAGGTATACTTACGCATGAAACCAAAGAAGAGCTCCTTGCATATAGGCTTATGTGCCAAATTGGCACCATAGTTTTGTGGAACCTTCAGTATCATTGAGAGGATTGAGCTAGAGAAGAGAACGTGCAAGGGATAAAGAGACCAATCTCACTCAGGCTAATAACCACACTTCAAGTACAACGATGCAATAGAAACGGTTATGCATTGTATTCTATCCACATGATTGAGGAGTTGGAATGTAGAATGGATCAATTTGGAAGTCACCCGGTATTAAAACAATTTAGTGGCATGTTCTCAGAAGAATTTTTGAGATTACCACCAAGAAGAGATATTCAATTATATATTGAATTAATTCTAAGAATAATGTCAGTAATAAATATCCCATACCATGTGAGTATAATTGAACTCATGGAATTGAAGATACAACTGAAGGATATGGTAGGAAAAGGATACATTCATCCCTACGTATCACCTTGGGGAACCCCAATGATGTTTTTCACAAAGAAGGATGGTACATTGCAACTATGTATAGGCTATCGACAACTAAACAAAGCTACAATGAAAAATAAGTAGTCGCTCCCCATAATTTGTGATCTATTAAACCAATTGAGATGGGTTGGGTGTTTACCAAAATATATTTGAGGTTTGGATACCATCATGTCATAATTAAAGATGAACATTCTCAATACTTCCTTCAGGATTATATATGGCCACTATGAATTTGTAGTGGTTCCATTCAAGTTTACGAATGCCCCAACCACATTTATGTGCTTGATGGATAATCATCTCATACCTTATTTGGATAAATTTGTATTGGTATTTGTAGATGATATGTTGGTATATTCAAATTTAAAGAAGAGCATGAAGACCACTTGAGAATAATATCACAATTATTCAGAGAGCATAAGTTGTATGAAAAAATCAACAAGTGTGAGTTCCTCCAAACCTAGGTTCACTACTTGGGGTATGTCATTTTGAAAGAAGAAGTAGTTGTAGATACAAAAAAGATCTAGACTTTAATGGAGTTTCACACCCCTTAATGTCACAGAGGTCAAATATTTCACGGGTCTATCTAGATATTACCAAATAATCATCCGAGACTTATCAAGGACTGGGCATCCAATCACTATTTTGTAGAGAAAAGAAGTCAAATTTCAGTGGATGCCAAAATGTGCAGCTATTTTTGAGCAGTTAAAGAAATTGCTCACATGTGGGCCTATCTTAAGAATAATCGATCCAAATAAAGACTTTATGGTATGCATGGATGCTTGCAAGGAAGTAATTGGTGGAGTCCTGATGCAAGAAGGATATGTGATCTATTATGAATTGAGAAAGATCAATGAACACGAGGAAAACTATGTTACCCATAAGTTATAGCTTGCAACAATAGTGCATACTTTAAAATGTAGAGGCAATATCTATTGGGGAGAAATTTTGTATTGATGATAGACCATTAGTGATTGAGATATCCATTTTATCAACCTAATTTGAATTTTAGACAAGTAAGATGGTTGGTTGTAATCAATGAATTGCATTTTGAGATAAAGCAATCAAGGGAAATGAAAATAAATTGGTAGATGCACTCATTAGGAGTCTACAAGAGGTTCATTTGGAATCCTTGAGTACTTGTACAGTTGACATCAAGGAAATGATTAAAGATGTGTTGTCTCATGATGAACACTACCAGCATGTAAAGACATGTTTGTAGAAAGAGCTAGAAAAATCTATAAGCAAGATCTACCAGCTCATTGATGATGGCATGTTGTTGTTCAAGAATAAAAAATATGTGCCTAATGTAGTTGATTAAGGAAGCTCATTGATCTAGGTGGATATTGGTGGCCACTCTCCTATTCCACTTGGACCCCCAACACTATCTCTTTTAGTTTTTCAGTTTCCTTAATTGTAGCACAGTTTACTATTTTTGTTACTTTTTTGTGTCCTGAACTTCTAGAGCTGTTTTGAGGCCCTAAACGACATCTTTAGGGAAACCTAAGAGATAAAAAATATCCCAAATGTGTTTTCCTATTTTTTTCAGCCTACTCTTTGAGATCTTTGAAATGAGGTCTTATGATAGCCAAATGGAGATCGTATGCCAATGTTACAACCCCGGGAAATTGATGTACCAATTTACCCAAACGGGGTCCACAATTTTGGCGCTTCACTCATAGGGTTAGGTTTCTGGATGTTTAGGGTTTTTCATTGTTCTAAATAATAAAGAGGCCTTGGAGCCCCATTTTAACATAGTTCAAAGGCATGTGGCTGCCACATCTCTTCTCAAAGATAAGTTACGATCACCCGAGCTAGTTTATTTCCATTATGTTTGTAAGCATATTTCAGTATTATGATATTAATGAAATGAAGTGTTATTTCTACTACATTTATGTATTTATGGTTATATATGAAATTTTTTGCATTATTGTTTAAGCTTGGATCACTTATCATGGATGAATTCCATAAAATACCTTACTCAGGTCATCCTAGTTATCAAAAGATGATAACAACCATAAAGAAAATATATTACTATCCAGGATTGAAAAAGGATGTTATTAAATATATTTCCAAGTGTCTGTAGTGTTCAAAAAGTAGAATGTAGGCTTGCAACTAATCTGAATCCTTGAGTGGAAGTGGGAATTAGTATCCATTGACTTCATTATGGGATTTCCAAAGACATCTAAACAACATGATGCCATTATGGTGGTTGTGCACAAGCTAAGTAAGGAAACTCACTTGGTCGAATAGTCCACTCAAAAATCTATGGACATAGCCTGGATATTCCTGAAGGATATATTTGATTGCATAGTGTGCCTAAGAATATTAAATCAGATCAACATGCTAAGTTCACTTCTCATTTGAAAAGCATTGTTTGTTGGTTTTCGAACCCAACTAGATTTTAATATGCCTATCATCCTTAGAAATATAACCATACAGAAATAATGAAGAAATTTTTTGAGGACATGTTGAGAATGCATGTCATACATAAACCAAATAAGTGGAAATATTTCCCACCATTGGTGGAATTTACATACAATAATGGATATTAGGTGTCCTTGGGGATGAGCCCTTTTCAGACATTATATGGATGTAAATGCAACACTCCTATCAGCTGGGATGACCTAGTAAATAGAGTGCACCTTGGGCCTGATATGTTGAAGGAAATGGAGAAGGAGGGGTTAATATCAAGTAGAAATTAAAGGAAGCCTAGTATAGGAGAAATATTTATGAAAACCAGCAGAGGATGCACAAGGAATTCCAAGTGGGAGCATGTGTATATTTTCATCAAACCAAGGAGGAGCTCATTAAAAGTGGGTCCTCGTGCCAAGTTGGCACCCATATTTTTTGGACCATTACAGATATTGGAAAGAGTGGGGCCAATCGCATATAGATTAGCCTTGCCACCCACGATGAATGCACATAATGCCTTTTACATTTCTTTGCTTAAGAAATATGTACATGATGTTAATCAAATTATTGATTGGTTTATGATACAGGTGGAACATGAGGGAGAGTTCCAACTAGAAGCACTATGCATCTTAGAATGGAGCTAGAATGCACTCCTAAATAAAGTAATAGAGTAGGTCAAGGTGCAATGGAAGCACTTTAAACCTGATGAAGCCACCTAGGAGGTGGCGAAACAAATGAACATGTTATACCCATTTTGTTTGATGAATAAGTAAATGTAAGAGTTGTATATAAAGGTCATTTTTTTTTTTTCTAGTTACAAAAAACGCTAAGGACAGTGTTCCATTTAAGGGGCTGGGGTTTGTAACACCATAGGATGTTAACCCTTGATTTTTTAATGTTAAATGATGACTGTGGTTGTAAATAAATTTTAATATTTTGGCTGGCTTGAAGAGTGGACTGACAAATCCACGATCTAGGGGAAAACAGTGGGTGGTTTTGGATGACACCACCTAACACTTGGTCCACAATGATGTGTAGAGGATATGCCCACGTTCCCCACTTCTATGATGTGAAGGGAAGGGGAAGCGAATAGTCTCATGGGGGCATGAAGATATTAAAGAAAAATGTAACGAACAAAGTTCAATTACACTTTGATACTAGTGTAACAAATACAAGTTGTATATGCAATGGAAATCTTTAAAATACTTTAAAGTCGTAAATGTCCATTATGATACATGTAACTGTATATTGAATTGATTTAAGATATGAGATGATTATAAACGAGAATGAGGTCCTACTTATATACCCTAGGCATGTGCCCTTTCATGAATGGTCATGTCTCTAAGACATGCCTCTTCATTACTAACTAACTAGCCATTAGTTAATTAATTATTAATTATTATTTTTATATTTATTATTTTTATATAGATTATATTCATAACAAAAAAGAGAGGGATGCAAGAAAAAAAATATAATTCATTTGAATAATAGAATCATAGACCAACAATGTGTGAGAGAATAGGAAATACAAACACAACAAGAGAAAACACTTGAGAGAGAACAATTTTTGCAAGGAAAGATATTGAATGTTGAGTGAAGGAGAAAGCTTACTAAGGTTGATGGTATGTGATTCCCTATGTTGATGTATTGAAGTTGTGGAATATGTGTGTCTAAGCTTCGAAGGATGAGTAGAAGGCTGAAAGGAGATTGTTGGGTGATGGGTGCTTGTTTTATGGCTGATAAACCACTTGGCAAGGTAGAAATTCACTAGGGTGCTTGTTGAAAGGGTTGATAAACCACTAAGTGCTTTCCAAGAGGGTCGATAAACCATTTATTGCTTTATAAGTAAGTCGATAAACCACTTAGACAATGAGTTATAGGTTCCTTCCATGCTTTCCTTGAGGATACAACTAATAAACCACGTAAAAAGTGATCCCTTACTCCTGGAGCTAAGCATTATTTTAGTTGAGTCTGATTTAAATCCCTTGGAATGTGGATCTAGCTTAGGGTCGATAGCTACAAGAAATATTGTGGTGTAGTTGCGCTATGGTTGCAAGGTTGGGTGGAGAGTTGAATTCCCACCTTCAGTTTCAAACCATCTCTAGCCATTTAGATAAGTGTCATGGCTTGTGTACAACAAACTTAGATTAATTACTTGGACTAGTATGTTAATGAATAATGAATGGCTATGTGTTATCTTGAATGGTTATTGGAAATAGTCGTATGGCCTTGATAGGAAATATGCCTTAATGTTCTTTTGGATAAGTTGGAAATATTGGCTTTATGTGGATGTTATGAATATTCTTGAACATACATATTTTGAAATGTG
This sequence comes from Pinus taeda, assembly GCA_000404065.3. NCBI lineage: Eukaryota > Viridiplantae > Streptophyta > Pinopsida > Pinales > Pinaceae > Pinus > Pinus taeda. Next base: position 269,963 of record APFE031720216.1, read on the forward strand.
ACTAGTTGCATGAGGACATGCAGATAACGATTGATAACAATGCTTTGATGGTTGGCTTGTTTATACATCATAAGGTTTAATTTTCTTTCTTAATATGCACTCTGCTTATATTTAGGATGGATATGCCTTATGTATAGGAATCTTGCAAGAGTATATAACTCTAGTATAAATAGATGCAAATAGTTGTATCCTTAAGTATGTAGACAATCATCATTATATTACATGATCTCTCTTTAGATCTGATGTCCCTACCTGGGACTTATCTTTGTGTTTGAGTATGTTGTGGCTACAAATTACAAAGCATGACTAGCTATGGTTTAGCCTAGTGCAGATGCTAGATGGTAGACATGTTATTGAGTTTATTTAATGTATTTCTAGCTTGAGTTAATATTTGAAAAGTTGGAATTTTAGAATGAAGGAATTCAATCTAGTTGAAATAGCAATGTTGAGTATCACTTGGAATCAAGAATGGCTTTGAGAAACCATCAAAGTCTTAAGGATTCTAATATTATTTGCCATAAAGTAGGAAGGATTATGTATAAGCCAAATAGGACTCATTAAATTATAAAGGCCTTCAGAGAAATTACATAAGAACGAAGGAAATTGTGGTTTTTAACAATTGCGAGCTAATCACATGTTAAACCACTTAATATCATAGTTTAGAGGTGGATTATGTGTTAATCCTAGGATTGGCGACTAACAAAGCATCGTGCCCATCATTGAGTTATGAATTCATTGAAGTGGTGCTATAACAAAAGGCATGTGATAGGATTTTTTCTATCACATGATGGAGTGCAATTACCATCGTGTTGCACCTGGCATGGGGCTTGGGCCTCCTTCATGTCTTGACATGGTGGCATAAAGGTGCACTAATGTGGAGGCCTGACAAAAGGACAAGTGTAGATCCCCAATAAAATTCATGTAACATGAAACTGATTATTTACTTTGAGGGTCGGTACCCCATGCGACCCAAGCTTGGGTTGAGGTGGATAGGTGATGTGGATAGATTTTCGATGTGGTGTGACATGTGGTAGGAAGAATTGGCCATGTCGGGTGGCCAAGTGACTAGTTTTTGGGGGACATATAGCACCCTCAAAGGATGCCATATGGCACAATTACGTCATCATGACATTAGTGTGATGTTAGTAGGGTAGGTTGGGTGTGGATTGACAGAATTTGTGACATCAATTTTGGGCATGGGCAGATTGAGAAATATATGTCGTGCCTTCTGTATAGTGTCAATAATCCACTATGGTGTTCCGGGAGAGTAATCATGCTTAAACAAAAAGAAATTAACATAGGATCCTTTGGTCAATTAATGAGCGACATGTCTTTCGTATGGTGCTGGGCTCCATTGCACCCTTCCTAGGTTTGGGTGTGATGGAACTAGCATGTTGACAAGGACGGGTACACACTAATGTGGCATGTGATGTGGCAGTGACGTATACCACTTTTCAGTCCATGTGGAGTGCTTGTTGATGTGGCAATGGAGTTGAAAGGATGATGTTTAAATGATTGTAACATTTAATTTGGGCATCAGTTCAAAATAAAATTTATATAGTCGAAAAGCTCTCAACGAGCCTGATCTAGTGGTGGTATCGGGATATAATTATGGAAACTTTTGGAATTGAGGATTTTTTTATAGCCCCATCTTCATAATGAGACCATGGAGTTCATCCTAATTTTGATGTAACACTTTCCACTACCCGAGAATAACCTAAGGTGGCGGGAGGTTGTGTTACACACAAAATAACTCACCATTGACATGATGCCCACATTTGTGAATCAACAATCTAAACAAGTAAAAATCAAATCCAAAATAATAAAAAATGGAGACCACTCAAGCATCCTCCATGTGGCATGTGTGGAGGATATCCATGTATGTGTAACTATCTAAGAAATTCTTAAAGAGTTGTGACCCATGCCTTGGGATATGTGAGCTCCCTTGAAAAGCATGAGTATGCAAAACTAACTACTCAAGAAGTGAATATTGTATCATCAAACCAACCTACTCATCATAATTGGATGTGAATACCTCTCCAAAAAGTTGGGGTAATAGAGAGTATATTTATACTGAGGTTTCACTTTCATTATTTCCCCTTAACTTATAGAGAGTATGTTATATCCTCTTCACTTATTTTGGTATAATTAGCACTACAATTTCTTATACATTGGTATCAAATTCATTGATTTAATAGAAACATGGCAAAGTACTTCACCACTTAACAAGCCTCCAGTTAAATCATTCTATAAAAAACTACAAGAATGGATGAAATGTGAAAGAGTATAATGGAAAACACATTATGTTTATGAAATTTCTAACGTAAATGATATATCCTATGAAATCATCATACTTCTCCAAAGTGGCTAAATAAATCACCATTAAAATTTCAATGCAGGAAAAAATGGAGGATGCGTTCCTTAAAGAAGCCACGAAATGGGTTATTAAGGATGACCTCAAGTTTTAATTTGTCAAGAAGGAAGTATATTCGAAGCCTTCACCCATCATCAAAGCTCTAGAACCAAAGTGGAATCTCTTGAAACCAATTCAGGATCTTAATGAAGCCCCATTAAACAATGAAGATGATGTTGACAAAAAGAAAGATAAGGCTATTCCTATACATTTCATATCTTAGAACAGTGATTATAAGCCTAAAAATTGATGGGAATCAGAGAATGGAATGGCAATGAATTCCCATGGGGTCTCCTTAAAAGCCTACCTAAACAAGAATAATTAGAAAAAGAAGATAGAAAATTTCATAATATCATATTAAGTATACTAAAATTATGTCCAAGCACAAGTGGGAAGTTGTTTCATAGATTTAATACAAGAGATGTTGTTTTGCAGCCAAGATGATGTCAATAATATTGTTAAATTGGTTCATGAGTTGTGTATCGATGATTTCATATCTACATTTATGGGTAATTGTTTCAAGGAGATATCAAAATGCCATTTGTATATGCATGTCATGTTCATGATTGATAATGCTAATCATAAGTACCACAATAAGTTTAGGTTTGGGATTCGTCATTCTCATAAACAAATATCACATACAATCTTAATTAGACAAACATGAATTATATTTATCCTATTATGCCATATTTTTTCTTAGCCTTGAAACACCAAAAAAACTAACTCATAGATTTCACACTATTGACACCTAATCCTCTGCGATTGGGTGAATTTGGAATGTGAACAGTCATCAAGAAGATGAACTGAGCAGTCACATTCTTTGTATATAACAATTGCTACCTAATGAAATTAATCATATCAGTTTTCTGCCAAACTGGAGTTACTCCTAGCCTGACATGGTATCAGAGCCAGCTCCTTTTTTTAGCCTTTATGTCCTTGTAACTCCTGGTCTTCTCCACTTCTCCCCATATAATTCAATAACTAATTACCTTACCTACTTCTGTCTGCCATCCCTACGCTCTCTATCTGATATTCCTCTGACATGGTATCTCTGCGCTCTCTGACTGACATGGTATGAACGCTTGAGACTACACACTGCCTGGTTTGAACGCCTGGACATGGTATCAGTCTCATATGCTTGAACAATTGAAATTTCATATATCTGAATGTTGTTACGCATATAGTTTCTTTTTCAATAAAAACGTTGTTGTTGTTAATATGGCTGAGACTGCGCACTGCATATTTGAGACAGCCTACTCATGTTTTTGTTATGCTTGGATATTATGGTGATAATACCTGAGAAACGTGGAGATGTGTTGTTGGAGTGTGAGATAACTCCTGCATTCTCTGATATTTTTTTGTCCCAATTTTGTAAAACTGTACAAAGACTGTGCATTGTTTTTTTGATGAGCATATTTTACAGTTTCAACATCCATATTGAACTCACATACCATTGAACGCACTCCTAGTCGAGCCATTTGCCATCTCATCTCATTCTCTACCATTACCATGTCCCCATCTCTTTCAAACGTTACACGTACAATCGCCTCATTATTTAGCTGAAACATTGGGCGGATATTTTCATTTATGAATCGTGAAAAATGTATTGCAGGACGATCCCTTGATCTCCTTTGAACGATTACATGCCTCATATTCCCATCAGGATCTATGAACTTTATTGTGCCACGATACATCATAGCGATTTCTGTTAATGGATTCCTATGAAACGATGGAAAGGTTATCGATGGATGGTCTCTGTTAATGAACGCAAGGAATTGAGGTCACAGTGTCAAGAAAGTGAGCTTTGCACATCGTTGTAATCAATCCCCATGTCCACGGCTCGGAATGCAGTGTGCACACTCGTAATGTAGGATTTTCTAAGAGATGATTTGGTTAATGTGGATGATTAAAGTGCTGGATGTGATTTGAGTGGAAGCAAATGCCTCTGGTCCGACTGTTGGTTCATGAGGTGTGACCAGTTTCAGGCCCAAGTTTCATCACTGCCGCTTTAGCAGCCTTGAATAATTTTTTGTTGCGCTGGATTGAATAATATTTTGCCATACTTCTTTCTTTTAAATTCTGGTCAATATACATAGGTGTGAAATTATTGTATGGTGAATGGTGTCAAATACATTTTCAAATGCTACTGTTTCATTGGTGTGGTGAGCGTGGAATGAAATTTATTAATTTTTTATGGCAATATGTTATATGCTTGAGAAGTGGAAGGTATAACATATATATTGTTTCTCTATCAGTAGAATTTTTTTTTTACAGAATGCATTCAATCATCTCTATCGTAGGAATAGTTCTCACTAGCAAGGAGAACTATCCTGATTGGTCCCGGAGGATACAACACACCCTCATTTTCAATGAGTTGTGGAAAGGAGTGTGTGTCGGAGAAGGAGACAGTGACCCAGAAAAGCCTACCTCAGACAAAGAGCTCGC
>APFE031720216.1:274924-333552 GCA_000404065.3 Pinus taeda
GTAATTGATAGAATTGGGAGACTCAATCTTGATTCACTCCCAAATCAATCAACAGAGCAGCCTGGACCATCTCAGAAATGTCCCCCAAAGTGGCTGACAAAGACACTTGAAAGTGTTCATCCTGATGAAATTGGAAAAAAGGAACCAGAAATGCAAATCGACAAAATGGAGGTGATGTAGATGACTCTAATTCACCTGTTGATATGGATGTTTCTTATGATTGTGAATTGAACTTGTCTAAGATTTTGAACCAACTTCCTTTAAAGAAGCTGCTTCTCATGATGAATGGAAAGAAGCAATGCAAAAGGAGTATGATGCCCTCATAAAGAACAACACTTGGAAGCTGGTTGATCCTCCATTTGGAACCAAACCAATTGGCTACAAGTGGGTCTACAAGAATAAGTACAAAGTTGATGGCTCACTTGTCAAGCACAAAGCTAGGCTTGTGGCAAAAGGTTTTGCACAGAAGGAAGGGGCCGATTATGAAGAAAATTTTCCCCCACAGCAAAATGGGCCACCATCCGGACACTCTTTGCACTAGCAGCTCAGAACGGTTGGAAAGTCCATCAAATGGATGTAAAAACTACATTCTTCAATGGAGATCTAAAAGAGAATGTTTTTATGTCCCAGCCTAAAGGATTTGTTGTGAAAGGACGTGAACATAAAGTATGCAAACTTGTGAAGTCCTTGTATGGCCTCAAACAAGCACCACGAGCTTGGCATGAAAAACTAACTGAGCATCTTCTGAAACTCAACTTCAATCATTTTGATCTTGATGATGCAACTTTATTTGTCAAGAAAGTAGGCAAAATGGTTTTATATCTTGTGGTATATGTAGATGATCTTTTAATGACAGGGAACAATGAAAGCTATATTGCATCCATAAAGAAAGAATTGGGAAAAAGTTTTGAAATGACTTATTTGGGCTATGTTCATTACTATCTTAGCATTGAAGTAACCCAACATACAAAGTCCATATTTTCTCAAAAGAAATACATTGGAGATTTGCTGAATAGGTTTAGCATGACAGAATGCAATCCTCTCACTACTCCAATGGAGAAAAACGTAAAGCTCACATCTATTGAAGGAAAGGAATTTGAGGATGCAACAAAATATAGACAACTTGTAGGAAGTCTCATCTACCTCACTACTACCAGACCAGACATTTCATTTGTTGTTGGAGTCCTCTCCAGGTTTATGAAAAAGCCTTTTGAGGGACATTGGTCTGCTACAAAAAGAGTTCTAAGGTACTTAAAGGGAACTCAAGACCTTGGAATCAAGTATAAACAGGTGGACGACTTCAGCTTGATTGGATACTCTGATTCAGACTTCGATGGAGACAAAGAAACTGGAGTATCTACTTCAGGATATGCTATGAGTCTTGGATCAGGAGCTGTCTCTTGGAGATCACGCAAACAATCAGTTCCAGCAGATTCCACAACAGAAGCAGAATACGTGGCAGCAGCTGAAGCAATGAAAGAAATTGTGTGGCTCAGGAAATTCTTGAAGATTTGCAGGTAAAACAAGTACAATCAACTCCACTCATGATTGACAACACCTCTGCAATAAAGTTGGCCAAGAACCTAAAGTTCCATGATCGTACAAAGCACATCAATACTAAATATCATCTAATCCGACATCATGTTGAGGCCAAAACAATCCATCTCTGTCATTGTTCCACAAATGATCAAATTGCAAACATCTTCACCTAAGCGCTTGGAAGAGAAAAGCTTGAAAGGTTCAGAACGATGCTTGGACTCACCAACATCCCTTCAGATTAAGGGGGAATTTTGACACCTAATCGTCTGTGATTGGGTGAATTTGGAATGTGAACAATCATCAAGAAGATGAACTGAGCAGTCACATTCTTTGTATATAACAATTGCTACCTAATGAAATTAATCGTATCAGTTTTCTGCCAAACTGGAGTTACTCCTGGCTTGACACACACCTTCTTAGATTACATACAATCTAATGATAAACAAACAACAATAATATATGCAATATCAAATATTCTCATAGAAACTCCAACAAGGGGGTGTTCAAGCATTTATGTATAAAGAAGTTTTTAGGAGTCATGTGTTCCTCTAAGAACCCATCATGTATATCCTATAAATATCAGAAGAAACTAAGGTTATCAAGAAACAAATTGAAAATGTTAGTGACGAATTTTTGTATTCTTCCATGATAGAACAACCCTATGAGTTAATACAAGTAAGAAATGATATACAAAAATTAAAATCCATAAGAATAAAATAATATGGATTGCTTTATGAAGAAAAAGCTACATGAATTATTCAAGTAATTCTCATACAGTGAGGGTGAAGCATTTTGAAGAGAAAGGTAATGTAATGAAGAATAATAATAATAATAATGGAACCAAACCCTCATTGAATGAATATTAAAGCTATGGCCTCTGAGGTTCTAATGTGAAGGTATTTTCATGCTTAGTGAGCTATCAAATGTCATTTTTGGTTACCATATTGGACCATGAAAAACGTACCTATAGGAGGATGATGTCACTTATAAAAAAAACTCATGGATACTAAGTCCATTTTCCATGTATGAGGAACTAAAAGAAATTTTGGGGTTGTCAGGTTTAGGTGATAAGTTGGTGGGTGAGCACTTGGCTAGGGTTACAAAGGTTCCAAATCTAATGTCACTTCTCTATGTGAAACTTCAAGAGTAGAGAGTAAGATTATCAAAGAACCATTTTGCTTGAAGGAGGCTTGTGAGGTAGTGATTCAAGTAGGAATTTCTATTAATAAGGAGAAATAATCGATGTCTAAAATAGCTGGTGACAATAAAGTATAAGAGACAAGTGTTGATAAAGTCATGTTTTTTCATTTATGATTGAGAAATTTAGATTTAGTTATGGGGGAGAACATTCAGATGAGTGGATACTAAATGGATAAAACATTATTTGGTATATTTTGTGGAAACTTGATTTCATAAACATCATTAAAAGGATGGCTAAGGGTAAATTGGAGATGTTGCTTGGTTACAATCATGTCTACCTTATCCTATTAAGGAGTTGGATTAGTTTCATTTTTTCTTGCAAGGAATATGTGAACGAGGTGCTAAGTTTATATTGGAGGTGTGGGCCATCTAGGTTGTTCTTAAGTAAGTGGAATATGTATTTTGACACTAGAAAGGAGCCTTGTTTTGTTTATAAGTTGTGGGTGATCTTTCTTGGTCTACCTTGGCCTCTTTTAAATGAAGGTTTCATGAGAAAGTTCAAGGATTTAATTAGGAATTTTGTTTGTTTAGAAGATGAGTGGGATTAAAAGATTGACCATTGATGGGAATGGGTTATCATGGAAATAAACCTTAGGGTAGGAATTCTAGTGGAAGTTGAGATAGTCTATGGTGAAAATATCTTCATGAAGAAAATTGATTACTAGAAGGTGTTTTTCAAATTTTTTTACCACCATGACATCTGACATGTTAGGGCCTAGTGTAAAGATGGTAACTCTCTTTCTTCCATACCTCCTAATGTTTATAATAATAAATTAAAGTGGGTTTTTTGGTTGATGCTCAGGAACTTTTGGGATAATTCGGTCATTAAAATTCATCTTAGTTAAAGTTTCCATTGTTGAAATACTACATGGCCGCATTCTATGAAAGTGAAAGCAACAACTAGCCTAGAGCTTAATTATGGCAAGCCTTCTTTTAAATCCATTTCTACATTTCTCTCTTTGAGACGTCGGATCAAGAAGGATTTTGAATCTAGGGCTCCCTCAGTGCTCCTAGTACTTGACATAAATTTTTTAGTCTTCATATCTCCTTTGGTGGGGGATAGGGATGATGAAGACAATTTGATGGAGGATGAAATGGTGACCTCTTATTTGTCATCAATGTTAGTTTCAATGCCTGTAAAATCTTATAGGAAGCTATCATTTAAGGATGTTTATTTGTAAAGGTTAAAGGAGGAGAAGAGTTATAAGGAATTCTTGAATTTTATCTCAAAGAATTTGGAAAATATAAAATATTTTAAAGGGTAGGCTCTATGCTTGTCAGGATATGATCTGAGATCCAAATGAAAGGTAAAAGGTGGAATAGAATTTGCTAGGGGTATAGCTTTGGAAGATAATCAAGATTTATGCATTGGAAGGGACTTTCATATATCCCTAGATAAACAACATAAAATGGAGGCTATAGAAGGTAAGTGAGTAACCATTGATAGGGAGCCTAAAGTAGTGCAAGCTTGTACAAGGTTTTCCTTGTGATTCTATCTTTCAATTATAGAGGGGTCAAGAGTGCCCAAAAACAATTATCCCTAAAAAACTAATTAGGTTCTATAAAGTTGATATTGTTTTGATTCATGAAATTTTTTCAAGAAGCAAGGCTATTGACTTTTTCTTTCCCTTTTCTAGAGGATTGGTAATTTTTATCATTAGATGTAGATGGGATGTTGGGAGGCCTAGTTATAGGATAGGGGCATCTTGGGTGACCACATCCTTGTCTTTGTTTCACTCCAGGATCAAAGTAAAAATAAATTAAAGGTGTTGGATAAAAGTTTAATGGCAATAAATATGTATGGGACCTATAGGGAAATAAGATCTTATTAGGAGTATTTGATTAGCGATGGAAACATAGAAGGGTCAAATTTGATAATTGGGGGAGGAATAAACCTAATTGTCTCTCTCGAGGAAGTATCAGGGGCATATTCTTGACATGATTTTTTAAGAAACAAAATTTGCTGACATTTTTTAGGACAAATATTTTGGTGGATATCGAAATATTTAAGTTGGTCCCTACTTGGGGAATTTCCATGCAATGTATTAAAGGTATCTCTAAACATATTAATATTTTTTGATATTTGAACCTTTTCTATGGGAGATATTTTCTCATTTAATCCTGGGTTGGATGAGGTGTCCTATCAAACCATCTTTTGATCCTATTGAATTTGGAGAAAAAGGATTAACCTCCCCACCCATCCCTACAAGTTTAACCATTATTGGTTGTAGGAGGAAGATTTAAAGAAGTTGATTGTTTATGTATGGAAGAATGTGGAACTTTCTTTTGAGAACTTAATGCTAAAGTAGGTAGTATATAATAATTCTAGGTTCATTAAGGGTGCTATGAAAAAGAGGGCCATGGGACATCAAAATAAATTCCAACTAGACTTGGTTGAGCTAGAGGAAAATCAAGGAAATTTAATTGGAATCTTCTCATATCAAGGTTTAAAAAAAAAAAAAAAAACATTAAAATATTTGGAGTTTAAGATATCATCATTTCTCGAAAAGAAGGAAGTAAAGTGGAGAGTAACGAGTTAAGTGTTGTGGATTCTTGAAGGAAACATCAATACAAATTTTTCATATTTATGAAAGCATTCCAATACAATTTGGGAAATGTTGAATGGGGATGGAAGAATGATGAAGTCCTTTGCTAGGAAGGCTAAAATTGGTAAGTAACATCTTTGTTCTTCAAACCTAAGACTTGCCATATTGGCAAAACTATGAAAATATTGCAATGGGTTTTGAGGCTTATAGATGAAAGCATGAACCATTATTTGGAGAATAGTATTACCTCTGAGGAGGTTCTTTCAATTTTATCCTATTTCAAGGAGGAGAAATTCCCAAGGTTAAATGGCCCTCTAATTGCTATTTTGGGGACATTTTTCACTTAATATAATATGACATGGTTAAATTTGTCCAAGAATCAATGTCCTCAATCAAAGTATGGGAAGAACTTAATACTACTTTCATAGTCCTAATTCCAAAAAAGAAAGACAATATCTTTCGAAGATTTTGGATTGATCTCCTTGTGCAATTTGATCTCTAAGATGATTTCTATTTTTTTGCAATATTTTTAAAAGCCTTACTATTGGAAATTATTTTAGAAGAACAATTTAGAATCCTATTTAATCATCAAATTCATGATGCCATGGCATTTTTTAATAATTAATTCGTTACAAAAATATATCAAAGGTCCTAGTTTTCATTATAAATATCAATATCACAAAATATTATAATAAGGTAAATTGGACTTTCATAAGGTTGATGTTGTTGTAGTTAGGAATGAATTTGCAATTAATAATTTGGATTATCGGATCTATACATTTGGTTTCCTTTGTTTTATTGCACAATGACTCTCCTTTGGGTTTTTTTATGGCATCCCAATGTTTGAGACAAGTATGTTCTCTATCTATATTCCTTTTTTTGTTGGTGGCAAAGTGTTTAAGCTTGCTCAGAAAGGATGCCAGACAGAGATGTGTATTAAAATGGGTTAAAGTTTCAAATTTATGTATATTACACATATTTTGTTTTTCAATGTGGTTTCTATTAAAGTATGGGCTATCACAAGAACTAATACATTTAAGAACCTTTTTGGACCTTCTTCTAAGGCCATAAGCGTGGAATTGAACTTAAGGAAGCCGTGCATGCCCTCATTCCATTAGATGTTTCAAATAGATTAAGGGCATTATTCCAATCACTTACATTGAGTTTGAGCAAGGACTAAAGTACACTGAGTTTTACCTGAAACCAAATATTATCCATTTTGAGGGCTAGCTATGGCTCTACAATAATATTGAGGCATTAACTTCAATATGGGTAAAAATATGTTTTTCTTGAGGTGGTCATATTATGTTAATCAAAGAAATACTTGAGAATATATTGGTATATTAGATCTCCAATGTCAAGATGTTGACAAGCATGCTTTAAAAAGTTGGGAAGAAATTCTTTGAGTTCCTATGGTTTGGAAAAAAAAGATTGAAGGTATTGCTCTCATAAAATGTTCCACCCTTGCTCTCCCTATAAAACTTGAGGGATGGGGTCTTAAAACTATTTACAGATTTAGTAAATCCTTGGAAGCAAAATATATCCAAAATCTAGTTTATAATGATTCTTTTTTGTGGAAGGTAATCAAATCAAAATGTTTGTGAGGTCAGACTATAAGGGATTGGTTCAAAGCTAAACAAAATACTCTAAATTGTTGTTTGATTGTTTGTAAATCATTGTCTATGTTTCCCCATGGGTTGGTAGGGTATTAGCTTGGAAAATTGATAATGGTAAGAAATTATAGATAGGAGAAGACACATGGATCATAATTTTCAAAAATCATATGCTATTGAATGATCTCTTAAACACCTTACATGAAAAGGGTATCATGTTTTTATGTGATGTTAGTAAGTAGGATAGAAATACTCCTAGAGCTAGGGTTGGTTGAAGGATGTCGATTTATAGTTGGCTAGTCCTCATGCAAAAGAATGGAAGAATTTCATAAAGCTACTAGCTCTAGCTACAACTAATTACTAGATAAGAAGATAGGTCCATATGGTTGATGAATACAAGGAATGAAGAGTTCATTGCAAAGTTAGGTTATGAATCATGCATGGAGGATAAAAAAGTAGAGGGAAAATGTTGGTGGGTCTTGATATGGAAATTGGGAAGGCCATTGAAGGTTAACATCGTTGTTTGGATTGCTCCCTTGAATGATATTTTAACATGGGACAACAATTTAAAACAAGAGTGGACCAATTCCAGCAAGTGCTCTCTATGTAAATTAGATGAAATGTTAGTTTATCATTTGTTCATTACTCTGGTAAGTCATATCCTCAAGACTCCCATTAATTATTTCTTAGAATATTTATTCTCTAGAAGGTTTTTTTTATAGGAGTGGATGAAGAATGTTATTTTTGTCTATATTAAATCCTTTCCTTGCCATCTCACTTATAATTTTTGTTGGACACACAACCAAGCAATATTCAAGACATTGTCATGTTTATCAAGATGGTGTTGATAATTGAGAAAATTGCTTTATCAACTGGGGAAAAAATACCTAATGGCAAGTCCCTATTAGACCTACTCCTATTTGGTATGATAGTTTACAACCAATAAGAGGGATTTTTTAACCACCTAAAGAAATAAGAATGTATACAAATTCTCTAAATGGAAGAAATTTTAATTCAATTAATTATTCAAAATATCACACACATGCGTGAAGAAATTTGCAACTCAATAACCTTGTGAACACATATGGCTAATCAGGTACCATAGATGCATTCATATATCTAACTCATGAGAAATTTATGAATCTAATCAAACTATGGAGAGGAATTTCACATAATGATGAATAAATGAAAACCATACAACTTACAAAAATGTTGTCATATAATCATTCATGCATAGGACTAGATTCATCTAATAATAGATCTTGGTCTTCTAAAATTATATTCAAATTGATAATAGTATACAGTATTGAATACAAACTTTTGCAACCCTTAAAACTCATGAAAATCTAAATTATATAATAATGACAACTAAAAATAAGGTTTATTTCCTTCTAACCTACAACTAGCATTCAAAAATAGAAGTATGACTCTTCCCCACTATTATGGAATGATAATCTTTCCTTATTGTGGTGGATTCTGTGTTGTATCATTCCTCCGAGTATGAATACCATAGAGAAAAATTGTTTAATAATTGAGAGATGAGAGGATGTCTTGGAATTTATATTATACTCCAACATGTATAACCTAGAAGCAACTTGTACATGTTTTTTTCACTTTTCTCAGGAAAAAATTAATTGAATTTGATAATTCCTTGGGTTTGAAGATGAATTCTCAAACTACTTCATTGTCCCATGTATGAAGATAAGTAATTTTTTCCATTCTAACATCTATTTGCTTCTTTACATCCATCAAGATATCTAGGTAATTGCATTGCCTATCCTTCAACGTCTCGTATTCTTCAATGATGTCTAAAGATCCATCCCATAGCTTTATACAATTCTTTTCTTTTCTCTTTTCTCTTTTTCTTTTTTTTTCTATATCTCTTGAGAATACTCACATTTTTCAAACCATGTATCTAAGGATACCTAGAAATTAAACCCACCTTCATCTAATGGATTTGGAATTTTTTCAAGTAAATTCCTATTTTTGACTTCCTATATCTTCATTTTGTCAAAATAAGCTTGAACTTATTTCTTATATTTTAGCTATGATTATACTTGATTAGAGAATTTGAACAACTTGAGAAACTTATAATAAAATCAACTCTAAATCTAAAAATAATATCACATGATTTTTTCTTTAGTTTTTAATAATTTATACTAATAAAAAAAATTAAGAAAAGCTTACAAATATTTTCTTTTTTAAAGAGAAACATAAAAAAATTCATCTTCCTATTTAAAAAAAAACAAAAAACACATTCTCTCTCTCTCTCTCTCTCTCTCTCTCTCTCTCCTCTCGCTATATATATATATATATATATATATATAGAGAGAGAGAGAGAGAGAGAGAGAGAGGAGAGCACATTTCCAAAATCGAAAAACACATTTTCATATATATATATATATATATATATATATAATGAATAATAACATTTATATTAAAAATATGTCAAATACAAAAAAATAACTTCAAAGTAGTAGCAGTAGTCATCCTCAAAGGATAATAGCTCAAGTGCTAGCTAGCAGGTTTAGTTCCCCCTCTACATAGGTTCTATTCTCCAAAGACATGTTAGCTTGTGTGGCAAAAGTTTGAACAAGTTGAAAATCATGACTAGTAATGCCTATAAGCTCAAAGGGGCAAGAAAGATTGAATACTTTGATGTTGAGAATAGTGGCACCCATTGTCTTTAGTCTTACCAGAAACAATCATATAAATTATTGATTCATTAGTTTCCATAATAATAATAATAATAATAATTAAAAAAAAAAGCTAAAATTAAAATTAAAATAATTTACAAAAATATTATATAATTTAAATAAAGAAAATTATAATTAATTTTAAAATTGCCCACGGGGTGTACCGCAAGGTATTATGTTAAGATGCTCTATGATGAAAAGGTCACCAGTTCAAAACACCATGGACAAAAATCTAGCCATGATAAGGGCCAGTATGGCCTAGGTTAGGTGTGATGCCGAGGTGATTTTGACAGTTTAGATGCCCTTGAGTTGTAGTTACTCAAGCCACAGATTAAGCGTGCTAATAATCTCAAGACTCAATTACCTAAATAATATATATATATATATATTATATATATATATATATATAATATATATATATTATACTATATATATATGTGAGTTAATGCGAGTCCTGATATTAGTGAATGCCTAATGACCCAAGGGTAACTAAATTGTCAACATACTCGGGAAACACAACTAGTGAGGGCCACACCAACCATTAACATGAGTGGATCTTTTCCCATGGAGTTTTGAACTAGTGCCTTTTCAACCACAAAGTGTCTTAATAGAACACCATGTCATCATCTGCTCTATACATATTTTGTTTTTAATTTTAAATTATTAGTTATATACTTTTTAAAATAATTTTTGTTTTCCAAGTCTTTTTTAAATGCTATCTATATATATATATATTATATATATTATATATATATATATATATATATATATATATATATATATAGAATATATAATATAATATTAATATATATATAATATATATATTGTTGTTTTTCTTTCTTAATTTTGTTTCCAATTTTTTCCAAATTGTCTTGAAAGTTGTTTCCAATTTTTTTTTTTCTTACAACCTTTGAAAAAAGTGGGGTTTTAAACTATTTAATTTAATAGTTCAAAAGGTTGTTTTTTTCTTTTCTTTTTTCTTTTCTTTTTTTTAATTATGTATTGTGTTTTTAAGGCATTTTTTATTATTTATCTTTTTACATTAATGTTGATTTTATAAACTATATTTAAAAAAGTGTTATAATTTTAATGTCTCATTGAAAATGGAGTTAAATTGTTTTAGATTGAAATTTCAAATGAGTTATAATTTAAACATTAGGAAAATAAATTAATTTTGGCAAAACCACTCTTTGACTTAGCTATTGATTTTTAATGTTTTTGGTACTCATGGTATTTAGCATTTAGTGTCGTGGCTAAAAAATGTTGTAATTTTAACACTTTAAAAAAGAGGACTATGTTACATCACTACCTTTGTATTTCAAGGTGTTTCCACGGTCGTGATATTTGGTTTTTAATGCCTGGTTGACAAATGTTGGAATTTAAGCCCTTAAAGGAAAAAAAGAAGATGCTACATCACCACTCTTGCATTTTGAGGTGTTTTTTTCATGTTTACATCAAAATATGGGTTTCCAAGGCTTGAGTTCTCTTTTCCAGATCATAGTTCTCATTAAGTTGTTAAATTTGTTTTTGTTGCCCATAGTTTTGAAAAATATATATGTATTGGGCTATTATTAGGAGAATAATGCTAACTCATTTATGGAAAAGGAGTCTTATAACAAATTGCATCTATGAGAAATGATTACATGAAAAAGCCTAATACTACCTTAATGATGTTTCCTTAGGCTTTCTAATTATCTATTGTAAATTGGATGAAAGTATATGGGCCCAACTAAACTTTGTTCCCATTATGAATAACTTCATGAATGAAAGGAACCTTGATCCAGGTGGATATTGGTGGCCACCTGCCAAGTCCACCTGGACCCCCACCATTTTCCTTCTCAGCATTTTCAGTTTCCTTAATTGTAGCACAACTTACTATTTTTAGCAGTTTTTCGGGTCCTGAACTTCCGGAGCCGTTTTGAGGCCCTAAACGACGTTTTTTGGGGAATCCAGGGACAACATGGGTCCATGCAATGGACCGATGTTTCCCATTCCAACAATGATAGTCCTCGAATAGATCTTTCTAATGAGCTACTGTACGCGTAAAACGGAGATCATATGCTAAAATTACGACCCCGAGAAGTTGATGTACCAACTTACCCCCAAACAAGGCCCACAGTTTGGCATTTCATCTCCTAGGGTTAGGTTTTGGAATGTTAAGGGTTTTTCATTGTTTCTCAACAATAAATAGGCCTTGGAGCCTCATTGTAACACAATTCAGAGGCATGTAGCCATCACATCTCTTCTCAGAGATAAGCTACCATCGCCCTAGCTAGTTATTTCCATTTCTGATTGTAAGCATGTTTCAATATTTTCCATTAATGAAATGAAGTATTATTTCCGCTGCATCTTTGTGTTTATGGTTATCTCTATAATTTGTTGCATTCTTGTTTAAATCTGGATCAGTCAAGGCTTTATCCCACACGTCCCCATGCTTAGTATTCATGTACTAGGACAAAACCATGTCCTGCTACTACAACTTCCCAAGTGGGAACTGTTCTGGCACTGTTCAACAACATGGATTTGCAAACTCTGCCTTCAAATGACGTCAAGATGAACTAAATGTTATGACTGTAGCTTTACGTGAGAACCATCTC
The DNA here is from genome assembly GCA_000404065.3 of Pinus taeda. Taxonomy (NCBI): domain Eukaryota; kingdom Viridiplantae; phylum Streptophyta; class Pinopsida; order Pinales; family Pinaceae; genus Pinus; species Pinus taeda. Next base: position 287,116 of record APFE031720216.1, read on the forward strand.
TACAAGCAGTAGGGGTCCTCCTTTGTCTCGACCTCCCGATAAAACTTAACCAACCCCCTTGACAAGACTTATTCAGGCTTATTTAACGTATCCTCCTTTTCCACAGTTGCATCCTCTTCTCGGGATCAATGCTTGGGGAGGCTCCTCTCACCCTTTCCTTGGCTACTCTCATCCTTCTTTTGTTTCCTTCTAAACGTCTCCTCATCTATCCTTTCTTCTTCATGCCACCCTTGCGAGACCCTTCTCCCTTTACTTCTGAACAATTCTTATTCCCTCTATTCTTTTATTATCCCGAGACTTCCTCTCAAGTATTTCTTTGTTCTCCATACATCCCTTGGGTGGTGTTTTATAGCATTTCCTGCTTCCTGCTCCTTCTCATAGCTTGACATGATATTCATCCCCAATTTATGGTTTTTTTTATCCAGATCCTTGCAATTCTACATAATCCTGATAATAACCTGCCTTTAGATCAGTTTGATACGATGGTTTGCATGAGTTCTTCCTTCGTCCCAATCAATTCCAGCTTAACTTATTATTTTAACCTCAATATTAACCAGGTTTAGATCCTTCTCCCAATAATCCATGGTTCAATGTGACAACTTGTGGGCTTCCCTCTGTTACAAAACGGAATTCAACAATCTTCTCAGCCACTTTATTTCATTTCCACGAAGATTTCCCTCAAAGCAATACTCATTTTGGTGGAGTTTTTATCATGCATTCATGTCCCTCATTTATCACTCGGTTGTATATCCCGCTTATTAAAAGGTGGTGTAGTCGTAGATGGTACCCACCTTTTTGAACCGCATAACCATTCCTCTGGCCCCTACATCTTCAACCTTGGCTTTGTTAGTGCTTCCCATCTCCTTAAAAACATCAAAGTATGGTCTTGGTATTTGTGCAACAAGTCCACAACCTTTTTAACAGTGCCATTATCCCAATAATATCCAATGGTTGCCATCTTGGGACTTTCTCCAGTCTCGATGTTCACCTTCCTAGTCTTGATCAGTTATGTATACTCCACAAACTGCAATGGTGGTCCTTCTATTGTGCACTCACCTCCTACTTTTGAAATTGGATGTTTCGGGGATCAACATCATCCTCTCCCTTCTCTACTACATTGTATAACTCCAAAAACTCTTGTACTTGTTGATGTGCATAACATAGTGGCCCACTCCTAATCATTACCAATTCTGTAGTTGTGAATATCTTCCATCACAACACCTTCAAAACTTCATCCAATGCTGACTCTTCTACTTCAAAGCTAAAGATAACCCTGAAATTTTGCACCATTTCATCCCAATCTCGTGTCCCTGTGCATAGTTCCAACTCAATATACCAATTCGTTGGTGATCCAGGTGGCTCCAGCTAAGCTCAAAATTCAGCAGTGGCTATGGATAAGCTCGAAAATCAAATTCCTCATATTGAAGTGAAACCAAGACCAGATCGTAGTGCTTGTCACCCTAATTCCAACGTGCAGGTGACACTCAAATCTGAGTTCGTATGGTCAAATTATGGTTATTCAAAGTTGGACAAGTGGTAGGCTTAAGGAGACAGCAAATTGGCACAGACGCAGTGCACGGAATTTGGCCACCGGAACGGGTGAATTTTTCAAACCGTAATTTTTCCAATGACCCTTTTTTTCAGCAAAATGAAAAACAACCATTGTTGTTAAATAATAATAATAAATAAATAAATAAAGAAGGAGACGAGTCGGGCCCACCAGACTCGCCCACCCCACCAGTCACTTTATGTTATAATATAATTTAAAAAAACAACAAAACGAGGTGGTAGGCCACCACCCCCGCCACAGCCCATGGTCCAACACATATATATAAACTTAGACAAAGGCGTTGACACTATACACCAACCTACTACAACGGCGCCGCGTGGAGGGAAGCCAACAAGGATTGAACTCGCCTGACCTACCTGGGTCGGCCCCTAGTGGGCGACCCCAAAAATAGTAGATTAGATTAGATTATATAGTTTTAATGACGCCCACAAGACCCAATAGTCTAAGGGACCCAAACTCCACATAAGACAAAACATCACACTCTCAAGTTTCCCTCTAGAATAACCCTTTTGTCATGAATTTTGATTAAGAAATTCACAATTTTGTGAAGCCTTGCTTCTTCAAACAACGTGCTCAAACTATCCACCTTTAGACCACTTTCAAATTGATTATGAATGTCCTCATAAGCTGTACATTCCATGATGAAGTGCTACTCAGTTTCAACCGCTCCTGTCCTACAAAAGATACAAATTATTTCTTCCCACTCTTCCTTGGAGATTATCCATCTACTTGTTTCACATCTAAGATGGTGAGATACGGTCCTCAACTGTGTTATTAAAATTTTAGCCTTTCCTTGATTGCGGCACTCAAATAATTCTTTTCTTCGTGCAATTGTGATGGGTTGAAGTTTTTGACATATAACACTTTTTTTTCCCGCCAACCTATTTTTCCCACATGGCAGTCCTGAATTTTTCAAACACCTAATTTTTTATCTCCTCTTTAGAATTAGGACAGTCTTGCCAATTAATTCCCCATTTGCTCATCCATTTGTCATTTTTCTTCCTCCAAGTTTTATTCTTGCGCTTTAGCTTCTCTGCGAAAATCATCTTGGGCCAACGATGTGCCTCCATTCTTTCCACCTTTTTTAGATACCTTAACAAACAGATGATTGTTGAAGCCTCCATCGGGAACATTCCAGCCTCAACTAGCAGGATCTCATATGGGATCATTGACTTTACTTTGAGGTTACTAATTATTAAGTGCTTTTGAATGATTTCTAGCTATCTCCACTTGTGATTTGACATGCTTCTCCCCCAAACTTCACATCCATACAAAACAACTGAGGTTACCAACACTACAAAAAGAGTTTTCTTGGTTCTCTAGTCCCATAATTATGCTTTCTTGCATATGTTCTGAAGAAGTTAAGAAGATTTCCAACCCCCTTGGATCCTCTTAGCTATGTATGTCTCCCAACTGAGCCTGTTGTGAAAAACAATTCCTAGGTACTTGTACTCTTCTACTATCTCAAGGGGTTTTTCCTCAAATATGAAGCTAACTTGTTGCTTTTTCCGTTTCAAAGAGAAGATCACGAATTTGGTTTTTCTAGTGCTTACTTGCATCCCAACCTCACAAAAGAGTTCTAAGGCCTTCAAATGCTCTCTCAAACCATGGGAAGATTTTGCAATTAAGATAAGATCGTCAACATACAAAAGTAGCTTCACCACATACCCTGCTAATTGAATACCCTCTCCATTGGTGTTGTTTAGCCATTCTTCTAGCTTATCAATATATAAACCAAATAGAGTGGGGGAAAGGGGACACCCCTGCTTAACCCCAATGTCACTACCAAAGCATTCTGAAAGCCCTATTTAGTTCTAATTTTAGCACTTACTTTCTCATATATTCTATGGACAGCAGCTCTATATTCATTTGGGATTCCAAGATCTTCCATTCTTCTCCAGTGTGTATCCCTAGGAACAGTGTCAAAAGCTTTTTTGAGATCAACAAAGCAACAAAAGGCTTCTCCACCCTGAATGTCCCCATACTTTTTCGATGAAGTGCCTAAGAGTGATGCAATTATGAATTGTAGAGTTCCTTGGCCTAAAACCAACCAATCCTTTTACTCTTTTACCCTCTTTCTCTACCCAAATTCTAATTCTATGCTCTAACATGATCCCAAACATTTTTCCAAGAAGAGGATTGACCATAATAGTGCGATAATTAGAGGGATTATTGGTGTCTCCACTTTTGTAAAGAGGGACAACGACACTTATTGTCCATTCAACTGGAAAATTGCCTTGTGTGATCTTGTTGAAGATCCTTTTGATGATTGGGGCTAAGATCTCAACACCCCATTTTAAGAATTTTGCTTGTAACCCATCAATATCTTGGGCTTTACCACTCACTAAGCTTTGTGTGCCACGCTTGGCATTCTCCATTGAAAATAAAACAGTTGTAGAGTTCATTATGGGGGGGTTACTTTTCTCTTGATTTCTCTCATAGAGAAGTTTTGCATATTCCAACCAATGAGTGTCTAAGATATTATTATCTATTTGTTTTCTCTTTTGTTGTAGTTCCCGCCAAAATCCTTTGGTGTTGTACTTTCCCAAAGAGATTGATTCATTTCTTCTTGAAGTCACATAAATTTCTTTTTTTTCTTTTTTTTATGAGATTTTTATACTTTTTATTGCTTTCGTTGTTTGCCTCCTTCCCCTTAAGGGATCTTTTAGCATCCTTTCACTCTTCATCATACCAAGGATTAGTTGGAAAGATGTTCGAGACCCTCTTCTTAGGCCGAGATCTTTTGCACACCTTTAAGGCTTTGTGGATTAGGGATCAACATATTGCCACCAATGCACTCTATTTCTGCTTGTCTTCTTTGTTTTCTGTGTTGATTTTTTCCCAATGAAAATGTTTTTCTAGGGCAACAACAAAGAGCTCTTGGTTTTCTTAGTTTATGAGGATCCTTCCATTTTCATGCACTTTCTAATGGAATTGTTGGGTCTTCCCTTCCTGTATTCCACTTAAGTGTATGCCCAAATTAATACAGAGAGGCATATGGTCAAAATTCATCTCAGTAGGACAAGCCTCAATATTGAACTCTAACAAATTGCAAATGGAGCTCTAAGAGCATATTACATAGTCCACTGCACTTTGACCATTGTATGTTTTACATGTAATGCCACCAGATGTTGGCCAAGCTTTCATGCCATGTCATGGAGGCTACATAAGCCTAAAAACTCAGCTCAAAAGTGTGACACACTCCCATTCCCATCTTGAGAGGTCTTTTTCCATGTGTGCTCTTCATTATCTTCTAACCAAAGAGGATTGTTGTCCAAATTCCCATCACTTCCCAACTGAATGCACTGATTTTTTGTTGTCCTAGAATCAAAGTCACCAATTAGAACTATACCTTTAAAACTCTTGAAAGCAGCAATATCTCTTTTTAAAGCAGCATAAGGGTCTTCTTTATCTAAATTTGTCCTCTTGTAGAACTTTGAGTTTTTTGGGGCGAAGTAACATTCAACTATCCTGAATGTTAATTTGTTGTCTGTTATATTTAGCCATATAAATTTCTTATTTGGATCTTTTTTTTCCACTTTCACTATTCCACTCCACATTTCTCTTATTAGAACGTGATCCTTCCATGTGCTTTCCCTGTACTAGTCTCTTCATTCCACACTGAAATTTTATTGTATCCTTCGAATTCTAGAACCCTATAACCATCATGCTCATGGTTTCTGTAAGGATAATGATGTATTTCCCTTCTGGTATGGGCCTCAATCTCAGTCCTCTCCTCCATGGGTAACCTCTACAATTCCAACTCACCATGTTTAAATACTCCCGAGGAACCCGAATCCCTAATTTTTATTGTTAAGTGCTTGTTGACTTGGGCATTCCCATTTTTCAGCCACGCCCTTTTTCCTACATCTCTTGTTGATTTCACTTTTTCCTATTCCTTCCTTCGCTCGTCTTGTTTTTCAATTGTCAAGTCATCATCTAGTTAAATATGAGTGCCCTTAAGTAGCCCTCTATTCTTTAGGATATCCATATGGTCTTCTATACTTTTTAATGAAGCTCTGACATGTCTATCCTTTCTATTTTTTGCCTTCCTACCAATCCTATTTGCTTGTTTAATATAACATGTCCAATTCAACTTGTCCTTAAGAAATTCCCTTGCTAAAATATTTGTTCTTTCTTTTTCTCCATAGTCTTTCAGGCCTTTGATGATGACATTTGTGGCCTTGTCTTCCCTAGTTTTTTCTTCTCTTATTTTCCTCTTGATTTGTCTCTCCATAGTTTCTTTTTGTTCAACCAACAGTTCCTTTACCACTTGAGCCCAAGTTTTAGCTTCTTCTATTTGTTTCTTTAATTTGATTTCTCTCATTTCCATGTGTTGCAATTGTTGATTGAAATTCTTCCATCTGATATGCTCTAATATTTTTTCTTGTCCCTATGTATTTTTCTTCTACTACCTTTGTTTGCTCTAATTCTTGTTTCAGCGTGATCAACTCTTGTTGCCCTCTTTCCATATTCTCTTGTAATATTATCACATGCTCTTTGAGGACCTTGTTTTCTCTCTCAAGTTTCTGACTGACTTCCAAATTTTCTTTTAATTTGACAACTTCATGTTGTCCCTTTAGCTCAATATACTCAATTCTTTTTTTCATGCTCATGAATTCACTTACATAGAGCTCCGACGACCACAACAACAACGTAGTTGTGGGGTTGTATGTGTCCTTACTATTCTCCTCTTTGTTTGTTTGAGTATCTTCACTTTCCTTTTGCTTTGACATAAGTTTCTCTTTTTTTGTTAAGACCTCTCTATTCTTGCTAGAATCTCCATATTGATTCGCCTTCTCTGTTGCTAACAAAAGCATTTTGGCCATGAGATTTGTATTGTTTTTGGTAAGATCCAAGTGAGTTTTTTTCTCTATGACTATCTCATCTTTTTGACCTTCGTGCATTGTAAAATCCCCTTGTATTGTTTTGGATTCACAAAGATAGATCTTTCATTTATGGCAAATGCATTGGCTTGAGAAAACTTTAGGAGAAAAAGATTCCAATTCCTACTTATATTCTTTGCAATAGTGTTGTAATATGGTTACCTATCTCCCTGTGATATTTGGAGCTTGGGGTTCCAAGATGTGCACCTGCTTTCCTTAGTAATGAACTCAATATTTGCCTTTGATAGTTGCCTGTTACATCCCACCTGTTTGAAGTGTTTTTTTCTTAACTCATTGTTTCCTAAGTATTTAGTTTCCACCAACACCAACATTTTCTCTACATTAGGCCCCCTATCCCCAAATCAAGTTATCTTAACACTTGCTTCTCGGTTGTGAGAGGTTTAACATAAGTTTAAGGAAACAAGGTTTGAAAGGTTCTTGTTTTTGTTTTCGGCTTTGACACACCAACAATGCATAGAAGAAAATAAACTAAAAAAGGATAGTTATGGGTCTCAAACACTTGTGGACGTTGGTTTGGCTTTTTTTTTAGAAAAATTTTCTCCCTTGTTTATGAAAAAACAATCCCCCAATTTTTTCTTATGGTCGTTGGTCTGATCTATTGATCCTGGTATCGCTCTGCAGGTCCCTCTCGTTCTTCCCTCACTAGCCTCTCTGCAAGTTCCTCGTTATTCCCTCAAACAACGCTCTACATGTTCCTCCCAAACGTTCTACAACTTCCTTGTTGTTCCCTCAAAATTTGGGCTAATGTTTAAAAAATTGAAGTGAAAAGAAAGGATCTGTTGATTGTGACTTTGAAGAACTCACACTTCTCATAGAAATAAATGTTAAAATAACACCGCAACATTATGTAACTAGTTCGAAACCGTGCCATGTAAAACGAGCCGAAACTCTAAAACCGACAACAGATTACAAAATCGTTTCATAGTTACTACTCATCGGTCCAAAAATATATACAATGTGCCATTTTTAGGGGTCGGTGGGGTTGGAACCCCCAACCACCCACAACAAAACTCGACACCAAACCGACACATTGTATTGTCTTCTCGAACTACTATATAAAAACCAAATTCACCATTCAATTGGTAGCAGAGGCGTTGGAGGAGCGGTGGAACCCTAAGTACGTCCAGGCGTTGGAACCCTAAGCCAGGAAATACGCAAGATGCTAAAATTATTCTATTTAGAGGGCTAGAGGTGCCAGTGACAGAATTTGTCAAGATTATAGTCATTTCTGCACATTTTCTTGCCATGAGTACAACCGTGCAGTCAAAATCTCCATATGAGAAGCATAAATTTAGGTGTCTAGCAACAAGGAATCTTTGGAGAATCTTGTGGAATCTAAAAGATTCCATTGGAGGCTGATTTTTTACCAAGGCAGAATGATTTTGACTTTATTGTTATTTTTCACATAATTTTGCAGGGAGCGCAATGGTGTGTTTAGAATCTCAATTTGAGCGACGAAATTTTCGGCCATCTTCAGGAAGGAATCTTTGGGTGGAATCTTCAAGATTCCTAAGGGTCTAGAATTTGACAGTTTTAGAAAGGGGCAAAATTTATAGTTGTTTGACATGATTTCACACCATGAATTCAATGGCGATGTTCGTTTCAGCAGCTGAGCCTTGCATTTTTTTTTACTATGATGCAGTTATGTCATGTTTTTCTTTTGATTCGTTGAGATGATGTTTTTATCCCTGATTACCATTATTTTGAGGGATACTTGTAAGCCACATCATGTGAGAGTTTATTAGCTTGACATGCTGAAGGAGGGCCCATTTGAGCGAGAGTTCCTATAGGACATCTCATGGAGAGACATACCACTCTTGTTGAGGGAATTCACCCATATGAGTCAGAGTTCTTGAGGACGTCTCGTGGAGAGACATGTCACTCTAGTTGAGGGAGTTATCCTTGTAGTGAAAAAGAATATACCATGTACATCATCATCATTTGTAGAATTCAATGAAGCAACCTCCCCACTCTTGACACCAAGGCCCAGATACGTAACCCACACTAGGTGAGCTCCATTATCAATGTGTTTATGTTCTTCGATTTGTTGGTTGTCTTTATGTTCTATCTTCTTTAAAGTATGCACATGTGGCTTTTCATGTTATTTTTAATGAAATTCTTCTAACATCACAGAAGTAAAAGGTATTGGTTAATTTTGGTAGCTGAAGAGATCCAGATAAGCTGGAATGACGTCCAAGGTGTGTATAAATTGATGTACCCATTCTTGTTGTGGTACTCATCCCATGATCCATGTTGCGACACACCGTTTCAGGTGAGTCTTAGGGCATTCCATACCTAAATAATTCTCCCCAGGGACCCTATATCTAGTCCCAAATCTAACTTTCATCAATTCTCTACATTGTAGCCATCCCACAACTTTCTCTTTGTGCACAACCAACCATCTAGTTAGGGTGGCACACAATGCAACATCTAATTTAAGAATCCTCTGACAATTCGGTATTTGATCCTCATACTCTTGAACAAACATATCTACTTTTGATAACCCATCAAAGTGATGTGGGTTATGCACCTTTGTCCATATCTATTGCACCATCCTCGTAACATGTGTGCATCTCCAAGTACTGACTTCATGCAGTTGATTTTTCCAGTTCTCCAAGGCTTCTTCTGAATCTAAGGCACAATATTGAATGTTGCGCTAGCTTAGTGCTCCATCGGTTGTAGGATTTACATAGTCATCCCAATGAGTTGTAACATTATTGATATTATCCAGTTCCCCTCCACTAAGCTCGCCTTTCACTAACTCAACATATCGATCTCCTTCACGCAAATCTAAAAGTTGAAATATGTAACTAGGTTTGGTCTTCATAATGATATATGTAATCATGATTTTATGTATTTAATGAAAAGAGAAAAATAAATTTATTAATTTTTATTCCCAACACAAGGGTTTCATGCTCAAGGGAAATTTATTTGTAAGTCAAGCTCCCATTGAGAGCTTTTAAGGCTTGTCATTGAGTCTACAAGTCAAGAGAGTCATTGCCATGTATGGAAGACCCATTTTGGCATGTTACATATTGTAAAAACAAATTATTTGAGTCAAAAAACCCTCCAAGACCTCATCATGTTGCAAACATCAAGTCAACCTACTCAAGTGGAAAAGTCGGCCTAAAGGGTGCAATTTGACTTACAAGAAGACCTATATATAAGAAATACTACGACCTCACTTTGGACACACAATCACTTCACTCGAGTTTTATCAAGAGAGAGAAAAGAGTGCAAGGACGAGGAAGGTAAGAAGGAGAAAATAAATTCAAGTTGTTGGGGCTATTTTTTGTGTTATCTTTCTCACACGTGTGAAGTGGATTAGAGCATATTTCTGCAGCAACAAGTATCGAATTGCAGTCATCATTAAGGGTTGAGTTTTGGGTCAATAAGGGTCTCCTTCGCAAGCTGAAGTATCAAGGAAGTAAAGTCAAGTCGAGCGAATGAAAGAGGAAGAAAATTCATCCATCTTCTAGCCACATGTGTGAACTAGGGTTTCTCCATAAGAATTTCTTAGGCAGGTCGAATTTTTAGAAGAATTTGTTGGGCAGGTCGAAGTTGCAGAAGAATCTACTGGGCGGGTCAAAGTTGCATAAGAATCAACTAGGCAAGCCGAAGTTACAGAAGAATCTATTAAGCATCAAAATTGCGGAAGTTGTCGAGGTAAAGGTTGTTGGAAAGTATAAAATATTTGACTTGGTCTTAGAGGGCCTTAATCAAGGGTTATATGCCTTGGAATTCGCCAATTGAAGTTATATAAGAAGAGAAGAATTATTATGGTTTTTCCTCTTAGTTGGAGAGGTTTTGGCCCCGGTCGATTGCATATCTCTTGTGTCCTCTTGTCTCATTGTTCTTTATGGTTTGGTAGTTCTTTGATGATAAGAACACAATTATAATCAATTTGAATAACAATCTAATTAAGATAAGTAAAAAGATATCACAAGTAGTTATCATAGTAAGAGAAATCACCTAATCTAGCTGCCCCTAGATTTCTCAACATGGTATCAAATCTAAGGTGACTAGATCAAGTAAAGGCAACTTAAAGAAGGATACTTAAGGGTGAAAGCACAAGAAGATCATTCGATAAACATCAAGAGCATCAATCATCAAGAAGTACTAACCCTCTCATCATCTTGAAGAAAGTAATTAAGAGCATCAAAGAAAGACCCTATATTTGAATCACCTTAGGAAAGCCACCTCGTTCTACACTATCATCCAAGGAAGCAATAAGAAGCGTTGTCATCAACATCAAGGGTTCAAGGTGATCTCTCTCTCTTTGAGCCAAGGAACACTTAAGAAGGAAAACATCTTCTATCATCATCATCATCATCATCATCATCATCAAGAAGGCATCAAATTGAAGATATTGTCATCAAGGAGTATCTTCATAATTAAGTATCTTTATATATATGTATGAATCTACTAAAATGAATTCATTTTGAAAGGATAACAACAAATTGGTTGGGTCATCAAACTTTCTTGCATGGAAGAAAAGGATAGATTTGATCCTCATAGAAAATGAATCCGTTGGGCACGTTAAGGGCTCAATTGCTAAGCCTCCAAAGGAATAAGTTCAAGCCCTAGACAAGTATATAAAAGGGGAAATAAGGGGTCAAAAAATCCTTATAGAATCCATCAAGGATACCCTCATACCATATGTTTCAAAGTTGGAGACATCAAAAGAAATCTACGAGAAGTTAGTAGAATTGTTCTCCGTAAGCACCACTAGAGAAGTCATATCTTTGAGAACCGAACTATACAAGATATCAAAGGAAGAAGGAATAGCCTCATACTTTATGAGGGTGTCCGAAATTTGAGACCAACTACAAGAGTTGGGGGAAATAATGTCTGATAAAGAGATGACCATTGTAGTATTTAATGAACTATTTGATGAATGGGGCAACTTTGTATCAAGCATTTATGAAAAGAAGGAAGCCACCCCATTAAGTGAACTTTGGTCATGGTGTAAGATTGAAGAGACAAAGTTGAAAGAAAAAAGTGATATGGGACCAAGTGAACAAGTTCAAGCATTTTCTTCCATGGCTAAGAGAAAAGGAAAGTTTGGGAAACCTCGTTCTCATAAAAAGATTAAGAATATGTCAAAAGTCCAATGTTATGCTTGTTTGGAACATGGGCACTGCAAGAGAGATTGTCTGAAGCTCAAGAAGGACAAAAAGAAAAGGAATGAATCCCATATCACCGAAGAGGTGGAATAACCTAAAAAATAAAAATAAAAAATAAAAAATAAAAGAAGGATGGAGTGAAATATCTCTACTATGACTGAGATAATCTCCTTCACTTACTTCTTTTTAGTTTTGTAAATAATAGTTATCATCGTAGGAAGCATTGTAAGTATGATAGGATGCATCATAGTAGAAGATGGCATCATATTAGAAGCATACCGTGGAAGCAAGACCTCATTAGAGAAGATTGAAAGAATAAGTTGAAGTAGAAGTCTACCCGAATGTAGCAGTCATCATATAAAGGAAATAGCTTTTGATAACCTCATTGAAAGTATATATAACACTTATGGTTGAAAGAAAATCATCTAGCATGATAGAAGGACTCATCATACATCATCATCGTGAGAAAGGATCTTCTGCCGAATGAGGATAATCTAGATCCTTTGTTGGAATATTCATTAGAAGGTTCACCTCTACTTGAAAGAAGCAAGTGTCTTGTTGATCATTCCACCATGTGTGGGATATATTGTTTAGAAGGATGATGATATGGTGACAAAGGAATGAAAAAGGTCGTGGTGATTGAAGTACTCTTGATCAAAGAAAGGAAGTTGTTGAAGGAAGTCTAGATGAACAAAAGGAGAAAAGAGGCATGTATATATTTGATAGATTAAGTCATGTCATCATACAATTGAAAATAGTATGGGTAAGTTCTCTACCTTGTGAGCATGATCAAAGAAAAGTGGTCTCTTCCTTTGAAAAGATGCATGAAGACATGGTTCACATGTTGATAAGATGAAATCAACATAATGTGTCCTCATATGGAATATGAGGTAGTTGAAAAAGATGAAAAAACTATGAGTTCAAGGGAAGCAATATGTGAAGAAAGAAAGAAGAGATCGTGAAAGATGAAACTATGATCACGTAAGAAAAGGGAAGTCAACATCCAATGACTAGAAGAATTGATAATGACATCTCGATAGAGAAGAACACCATGATAAGATCTGTAAAGAAAAGAGACCCTTGACATATGAAGTCCTGGAAACATGCTTATGAATGTGCAGGATGTTGATGTTGCAAGCAAGCAAGATGTCATGATGAAAGGCCATCATAAAAAAGGTAAATTTGATTTGATATTCATTTTTTATTTTTTAACAACATCTAGATGGGTTGATACAGGGCTACCGAAAGAGGGTTGTAGATGTCACCTACAAATAACACTCATGTAGTTGGATGGAAGATCCTAAAGGAAACATGACTTGGAAAAGTTTGCAGTATGAAGAAAAGCTAGATGTGGACTAGAAGATCACTTTCTAATGAAGAGAAGGATGACATGACTAATATGGTTCATGAAGGAAAGTGATGGATGGTCGATTCCCTATGATTGATTAAGGCTCCATAATGAAAAGGACTAACTTCATGACATTGAAAGAAGGAGCCCCACAAGCAGCTCATAGTACCATGATCTCCACCAAAGAGTAGAAAGCTACTGGAAGGAAGTCCCTAGTTAAGAGGGAGCTTTGGTACATTCCTTTTATAGGAATGGGTATATCTTCCCTGGCTGAGAGGCAGAGATAGACAAATCATTCTAATATTCATATTGTGAAGAAATAATGGAGGGTTGGGTAAGCATCTGGCATCCGATACTCTTTGAGGATGTGGTAGGGAATCCAAGATAAGAGTAGTCATAAAGGACCAATATTCTTTGAGGACTAGAAATCCAAGATAATAATAGTCCTGGAAGGACATACCCTACGAACACCCAAGTGGGTATGTGCCTTGAGAGACAATGATGATGGTGTCAGCCAGTCACTGATCTCGCGAACGTTGTGCTTTGATCTCATGGAGAGATATATCTATTAGTCAAGGCCTTGGGATGTGACAATGTTGGTTGGTTTGATAAAAATAGATGGCTTACCAATTCGACTCTTCATATGAGAATTCTTCAGATAGAGAATGTCCAGTACCTTGTATGGATTATGAATACCTCCCTAGTTAAGAGGCGATGTTGAAATATGTAACTAGGTTCGGTCTTCATAATGACATATGTAATCATGATTTTATTTATTTAATGAAAAGAGAAGTAAATTTATTATTGTTATTCATGAGGCATGGGTTTCATTCTCAAGGGAAATTTATTGTTAGGTCAAGCTTCTATTGAGAAATTATACGGCCTGTCATTCAGTCTACAAGTCAAGAGAGTCATATTGCAAATACCCTCCAATACCTCATCATGTTGTAAAGATCAATTCAGCCTACTCAAGTGGACAAGTCAGCCTAAAGGGTGAAATTTGACCTAGTAGAAGACCTATATATAAGAGAGACATCAACCTCACTTTAGACACACACTCACTTCACTTAAGTTCAATCAAGAAAGAGAAAAGAGTGCGAGGAATATGAAGGCAAGAAGGAGAAAAGAAATTCAAGTTCTTGGGATTTTTTTGGGCTATCTTTCTCACACGTGCGAAGTGGATTAGAGCATCTTTCTACAACAAGAAGTACTGAATTGTATTCATCATCAAGGGATGATTTTTGAGTCAAGAAGAGTCTCCTTTTGATCTAAATTAAATAAGAACACAACAACTTACATAAATAATCATAAACACAGAGATGCAGCAGAAAAACACTTCATTTCATTAATAGAAAAATATTGAACTATGCCTACAAATAGAATGGAAATAAGATAGCTCGAGCGATCGTAGCTTATCTCTAAGAAGAGATGTGGTGGCTACATGCCTCTGAACTGTGTTACAATGAGGTTCAAAGGGCTATTTATTATTGATAAACAATGGAAAAACCTAAACATCCAAAAATATAACCCTAGGAGATGAAGCGCCAAAATTGTGGGCCACGTTTGGGTAAATTGGTACATCAACTTCCCGGGGTCGTAACTTTGGCATATGGTCTCTGTTTGGCTATCATAATACCTCGTTTCGAATAACTCGAAGGGGAGGCTGAAAACAAACTAGCAAGCCAATTTGGGACATTTGCGATCTCTTCGTTTTCCCTAAAAACGTCGTTTAGGGCCTCAAAACGGCTCCAGAATTTTAGGACCCGAAAAAACTGCCAAATATTGTAAATTGTTCCACAATTAAAGAAACCAAAAAATTGAAAGAGACAGCATTGGGGGTCCAAGTGGAATAGGTGAGTGGCCACCAGTATCCACCTGGATCACCTTTACAAGTTGGAGTATCAAGGAAGTAAATTCAAGTCAAGCGAAGGAAAGAGGAAACAAGTCCATCCATCTTCTAGCCACACGTGTCAACTAGGGTTTCTTCATAAGAATTTGTTGGGAAGGTCGAAGTTTTAGAAGAATTTGTTGGGTAGGTCGCATTTGCAGAAGAATCTACTAGGCAAGTCGAAGTTACAGAAGAATCTAATTAGGATTGAAATTGTAGAAGTTGTTGAGGTCAAGGTTGTTGGAAAGGAGGAAATAATTGACTTGGTCTTGGAGGGTCTTGATCAAGGGTTATATGTATTAGGATTCGTCAATTTAAGTTCTATAAGAAGATAATAATTCCTCTCAGTTGGAGAGGTTTTGGCCCTGGTTGATTGCCTATATCTTGTGTCCTCTTATCTCATTATTCTTTATGCTTTGGTAGTTGTTTGATGATAAGAACACAGTAATAATCAAGTTGAAGAAGAATCTAATTAATATAAGTTAAAATATATCACAATCAGTTATCATGTTAAGAGAAATCACCTAATTTAGTTGCCCCTTATATTTCTCAATACTAATGGTGTGATTACTCAGATATCTCCACCCTTAAAAATCATTTGTATTTTCTTTATATGAATAATTACATGGTTGTCAAAGGACCAGTCAATCCCTAAAAGAGTTGGATAAGGATTAGTATCATCCACAATATCAATCACCTCAAAATCAACGGCGCTTGACACACTATCATTGTCCACTAGTACACCCGACAACCGCCCTATAGGAAAAATTTAATGTTGGTTGGCCAAATTGAGTTGAATTGGAGACCAGGTCAGCTTGGGTTTCCCCATCATCTCCCATGTGATTTTTGGTAGAATATTTACATCTGATCCCAAGTCCAAAGTGATGTTGTCCATCTTGTATTCTCTAGTTTATGTGTCGAACCAAAATTCTTAATGGATTCTCTTCCTGCAAGCTACTTGATTCACAACCCTTGGTGAAGCTCACGCGATAGTCTCCTCAGATCCATTGGCACACTACTACACCATCCTCTGGAATTTATCTAGGAGCTAGGGATCTTTTACTAACTCTAAGCAACTTTGCAGCTAACTCTGAACTAGATCTATTGTTGTCCTATGCTACCTACCTATAGTGGCATCAAATATCTCTGGCATGGTCGCCTTGCGCCTAGCTTCCAACCTATCCCATTCTTCTACAACCATTTCTCATCGGACCTCCTTATATGTGGTATTTTCCTATAAGGCAGGGGGGGAGGGAGTTCAGGGGCTCTCTTTTCCCATTGAGGTTGTGGTTTCCAGTGTCTTGCAACATCATCTCTTGTCCTGACACCTCCCTACATTACCGCACCTACCTATTGTTGAGTCCTACGAGGTTCGACGACTATCATATATACATTGGGCCCCTTCTTCTCCTACCACTTGGTGATGAACTGAAGAAAATTCTCCATTGGATGATCTAATGATTTGCAATCGATACAAGTGCAACAGAGATTGATGTAATACTAGGCCAAGTGTCCCTACTGCCCACAATTATAACAAACTACGATGCTTTGTCCTAAGCCAAATCCTCCTCTTCCTTTACTTGGTTCTCCAGGTCCTCTAGCTGCCATGCCTCATCCTTGTCCTTACTGGTTGTATTTTCCACATAGATTATATCTAGGTTAGTTGAATCCAACCAACGAGGCTTCTGTCCCTTCGGGGCCCTGCACCCAGAATGAGTCAAACATGCACTCATGCATCAACTCTAGTGCACGACAATTATGGATGTCATGCCCTTTTTAATTTGCAGAAGTCACAAAATAGAGTATTAGCCATAACCTCATATTGTTTTTCATCATCAGGAAATTGGACGATATATGGCCCCATACCTCACAGATCTTACACCATATTCCTCTACCTTGCATAAGAGGGTTCACTACGCGAGTTGCCAAGTAGTCAGTCATCAATTTACATTCATTTATATGGTGACCCTTTGTTCGACAGACGGTGCACCATACTTCCTCCTGCTTTTCCTTCCCCTTAGTGAGATCTTGAAGTTAGGAAGCTAACGCAGCTAATTGTGATTTCACTTGTGCCATACCATTGTTCTTCCCTCCTCTTGTCAGCAAGGCTTATAGCTTTAATGCAAGTTATAGAGATTTTGTGTTAAGGGTTTCCTAAGATGTGATAATAGTCCCATAATAAACCATCTTTTATGCTACGCGTCCGGAATTTTGAACGTCAACTTATCCTTCATCACTTTAGACGATAGATCAAAGTGCCATACCAAATCTCTCATATTCTGCTTGATTTGCTTTAGTTTCATAATACATTGGGACTCTGAATTAGGCTTCTGGAACTCCCTAATCAAGGCCCGCTTGATCTCCACCAAGGTCCTATTTTGTCTCGCTGAAGTTTCACTTTTGAACTTCATGTACCACATTAATGTACGATACCTGAACATGGCTTATAGTTGTGAAATGTTTGTGGCCTCATCTTGGATCTATTTGGCTATCCAAAAAGCCTCACATATGAACAAACGTTGTTCTGGTTCCTCAGTCCCAGCACTGTGAAACACGGGCATCCACAAATCTACGGCTACCATGGTAATCTTCGCGGTACTTCTTGATGAAATACTCCCACCTGCACTTGCTTAACTACTAGAAAACTGCGCACCTGATTATGCACCACT
Source organism: Pinus taeda (assembly GCA_000404065.3). NCBI lineage: Eukaryota > Viridiplantae > Streptophyta > Pinopsida > Pinales > Pinaceae > Pinus > Pinus taeda. The sequence goes on from APFE031720216.1 coordinate 304,624, forward strand.
CTGAGTTTGGGCACCTTGGGTTGTCCCTCCTACAATTGGACCAATTCCACGACTGCTATTATTTCCTCCTCCCTGACTACAATTACCTTCCACTCTAGTCGTATTAGTGTGTCGAGTGCTTATCTCCTAGTTCGTGGATGCACGAGGTCGTGGGCTTCACACTAGTATGGTCTTATTTTACTACTCCGGTTTTGAATCTTCTATATTGCATGGAATCAATTGTTCTCTCTCTCCTTCCTTTGTTTGTGGTGTGCCAAACTGCATCCCTTCATAGCTCTGGTCACTAGCACTACTTTTTGTCCTATGATGGCCTCTCCTATCCCCTCCCTCTCGACTCCTTTTGGTAGGCATCGATGTTGATCTACCTCCTCTTGCATCACCCTATTGGTACCTCCTCCCACTCCTTAAAAGTCCACCCTTATAAATCTCTTGCTCTATCCTTCCCCTTTTCCTTTTTATGTGCAATTCTCAACCCACTGTCAGCCTCCACCACAGTCCTTCTTCCTCTTCTCCTTTTTTGCTCCTCAGACCATCTCCTGGGTCTCCCCCACTTCCCCATCTATGTGGACAACTTAGTTATTAATGGAGTCTAACTTAAGAGGAAAAACATCGTGGTCATATCAATAATGGTATCGACCTTTTAAATTTTCCACTTGGTCCCTTAAAAAATTTCTGCTTCATTGTAGTGTAGGACATTGTCACTTCTACTAAAAACTCCAGACTATATCCTTCCAAAACACATTTGAACTAGAAATCAACAACACAAGATGTCCTATTTCTTATCGCTTGGAGCTAGCATACTTCCTCAACATCCACTTCCTTGACCCATCAGGCCGATACGTTTGGTTTTTGTCCTTCAATCATTGAACCCACTCCATTAAGATATTAGGAAACTCTCCAAAGAAAGCTTCGTGAAAATCAGTGAACACGTACTTCTATAGCCATTTCCCCATGCTCTGATTCTTATCCCCTAATTATTTCAAAACAAACTCGTGCAACTTCCATCTAAACCACTGTGTAATCTCCTCCCTCGTTGGATTCCATGAATTCCACATTCCTATGAGACAATCACGTCACCTAGCCATCTGAGTCCCAACAACAGCACCATTTGTTGGCGCGTAAGATTCTAACAGACTCGAGATTTGTTACGCAGTGGTCAACAAAGACCTTCTTAGCATCGACCCTTTTGAAAACACCCACAAAGCAAGTGAAGTGTCACTCGATATGCTAATGGGTGACTATCGAGACCAGGTTTCCGTAGTCGGACATGACTATCTTATGACTCACGACGCACAACTTCTAACTAACTTGTACTTCACCACCTGCCTACTACCACGCGCGTGTAGAGTGTTAAGCACCTCGACTAGTTAGATAGCGCAATGGTCCTAGACAAACATGCACAACAAATGACAATAGGGGGCAGGATCAGTGATAAAAGGTGAAATCACTTAAAAACCTCGATTAATATACTAATGAAAAGAAACATTAGTTATTACTTTAACCCTCTGATGACTATTTGACCCTTCACACACACACATTCATAAATGTTCAGAACATAAAATATTAAATCTATATACAATAATCCCATGCCACATCATTGCCATAAACATTTAGATTATCAACCACTACTTCAAAACATTCAAACTATCATAAGTTATACAAGAAACTGATGCTACAAAACAACATATAGCATTCATACATATACACAAAATAAATGGAGAAACTTATCCATCCATTGGTTTAAATTAACACTAATGAAAGAGGTGTTGTGCCCATAGTTGCATTCACTAGACCAACGCGCTCCCTAGCCTTACAAACAAACACCAAATACCAACACAAACCATAAACCCGACTCATAGGGGCGAAAATTAGATATAAATGAGCATAGTGATTTACAATAATGTTCTCTTACAACTACAAACTCATACATATGCCTAAAACCCAACATAGATAGACACAAACATCACATAAGCAGACACAGACTCCATAGCTTTGTTCTCTCCTTCACTCACTCATCCAATGTTCAACATCCAACAGCTAACATCTAACCTGCACTGTGTCTTTGATGACCCCTCTTATCTTCACCTAGAGACCTCTCGAACCCTCTTGGTCTTCTGCATGATTCCTCTAGTTGTCTTGCAAGCCGTTAGGATATTTCCTCATCCTTCTTGAGTTGTCCCATGTGTAACACCAACAATTCAAAATTTCCTTCCCACCAGTCGGCTCCACTCTGCCCTTTCTCCTCCTCTTGCAAAATATCTTCGTCTTCCTTCTTGCAACAATATCCTTGGTTGACTTCACCCTCTACAAAATCCTAACTGCCAATATTAGTTTGTACATGCCTCCCATCCTCGGGCCACACTATTATCCTCTTGCGTGATGTCCATCTACGTTGTGTTATGCCTCTACACCATCCCGATGTTGCGCTCCACTCAACCTTCCGCGCTCCTTATCCCTACTGTGTGGTCATGTACTTACAAAATTTAGAAAAATAATTATGGGCTCCAACAACATTGAACTTTCAGGTAGGGGTAGGTTTCTTGAAGAGTTGGGATCAACTTCAACAATCTCCAAAATCTAGTGGCAAATTCCTCTAGACACCAAAAAATTGGTGATAAACTGGACTTCATACCTTGAGGCCATAGATAAATGCCTCCTTTTCTAGAAAACACAAGGGAGCAGGTGAATGATTGCTGAAGAGATGAAATAGCGCTAATGTTGAATTGTGTTCTAACAACCATGTTCTAGCTTTGGGCCATTAATTTAATCATGAGGGCCTACTGCCAAGTCCCACGATGCACCGCACCCCCCACCCCCTTGTCTTGATAACACCCCATTCAAGGAGAAAATATTATATTTAAAAAATAAACATAATATATATATATATAATATAATATATTATATATATATATTATAATATATATATTATATATATATTATATATTTAAGATTTTAGTGAAAGCATTAATTCTGTAATGAAATAACATCTAATATTTTTCATAAGATGAATATTAGAGTTATTAAAGCCATCTATATCCATTTAACTTCTGGATTTACCAAGGTCGAAGGATTAACAAAAATCACTTTTCACTCTAAAAGAAGTTTGCACATTAATCCCTCTCAAACACTTGGTATATCCGTAGTTAAGATAGACGTAGTGTATATATCTATATATATTATTCTTTCTTTCTTTCTTATATAAGAGTACTATGGAAACAACCCATGTATATATATTAGATAAGAGTATCATGGAAACAACACACACACACACACACATATATATATATAATCCAACCCCCTTGTTTGTGGGACAAGGGACCTACCTCGGCACAGTGATTTGACTGCTAAGTCCACGAAGACATACATACTCTACCCCCTTCTGGTTTTGAACCCGTGACCTCTCGGGAGGAAACACATGCTCAAATACCATGGGTAAAACCTAGAACTAAGAAACCAAAAACGATAAATTGACTATTTTATCTTTATTTATAATTCTTAATTTATATTATATATATATATATATATATATTATATATTATTATAATATATATATATATTTTTAAAATTAATTATATATATATATATATATATATAAGAATTACCATGAGGAAAAACTATGTTGGTCAAAACCTATAACTAAAAACCATTAAATGATAAATTGATTATTTACCTCTTATTTTATTTTTATTATTAATTCTTTTGTTCATTTTTAATGTTAATATTGACCTAGTAAAATGTTTACAGGACTGACAAAGACATTAACAACATTCTCTACATACTCAGCTGGAGAGTGCCTTTTTCGGTCAATAAAATAAAACAAAATTATTTATAAAATATTTTTCATTTGAAATGAATTTATGGTTTTTTGACATTGGCTTTAGGACTGTTATTTGAAAATGTTTTTATATTAAAATTAAAAATAAAAAATATTAAAATTTTTGTGACATATAGTCTTTCTTACATTACATCTAACACTTACACATCTCCCTCATAATTATTTTAAAAACAACATTAAGGTTAAGCCTTATTATCAAGATATAATTATATTGAAGGTAGGGACAATCACGATCATAAGCCATTTGGGATATTGGCTTTTTTGTGGATAGAGATATCTCAAGACTAAAAGTTCACCCCTTATATACCATATACAAGTCATTTTAGGTGGTGTATTTTTCTTATAATAACAATGACAAATCCACTCACATTCACAAATATAATAAGTATTTTGACAATTTTTACTAAATATTGGCCATTAAATTATGATAAGCGTTACCATGGTTCTACATATAGGATTAATAATAAATGTTATTAAAAAGGACATGATAACCATAAGGGATAGGCTCTAACTTATAGATGAAATCACCTTTTTCAGGATATTTCTTTTTTGGTTAATATTTTTTTTGTAAGCTTGGCAAAACTACATCTTCATCATGTCCAATATATCACCCCAGTTGGGGTGGGGAATTGAACCGGTGACTTCACATCAAGGAGTACCATAACAGAGCACCCAATCACCGTCTATCCAAGACCTCGTGGACTATTTTTCTAGTTAATTTTAACCAAGATTCAACACAGATTTTTTAAAACTTGAGTTTAAGTTGTTTAATCTTTAGAATTCAAGTGCCATGAAGAGATTTTTTAAAACTTGAGTTTAAGTTGATTAATCTTTAGAATCTGAGTGCCACGAAGAGATTTTTTAAAACTTGAGTTTAAGTTGTTTAATCTTTAGAATTCGAGTGCCATGAAGGTTTCTCAAGGTGTTGAATCCATTTATGCATTCAAAATTGTATTTTAAACAATAAAAAATCACATTTTAGCGTGTAGACTTTTTCTCGTTAATTTTAACCAAAATCACGCAAAGATTTTTTAAAACTTGAGTTTAAGTTGTTTAATCTTTAGAATTCTAGTACCACAACGATTTCTAAGGATGTTGAATCCATTTGTGCATTCAAAAATATATTTTAAACAACAACAAAATCACATTCTAGCTTGAAATTGTATTGTCTAATCCTAGTGAAAAAAGAGACTATTTTGCCTATAAGTTACACTATGCTTAAGGGATATTGATTTTCTTTTAAATATTGTTTAGTCTAAAAACATATGGTCTTGAGTAAGCTTCAAAACTACTTTTGATTAATTAAGAGTTCACTTTTATTGGACACAAAGAAATAAGTTCCCAAATCCCAAGACATTTGACAAAAGTGAAAGTCCACCCCTCTTAACAAAGTTCACCCCTTACATACCATCAATGGGTATGTTTTTTCTTGATAACAAGTGATAACTATTTTCATTATATATATGAGATTAGTATTAAATGTTATAAAAAAAGGACATGATGTTATTGGAGATAGTGTTGGTGATGATGACAAGATATATTGTTTTTTTTAGAATGTTGTTTAATTTGAAATCACATTTTGGTTTTTGAATAAGACTTTACATAGTTTTTAATTGGCTAAGAGCTCATCTTAACAATTAAAGACTCAAGGACTTATTTTAAGTGTTGAGAATTTTCTTAAATAATAATGATATGTCCACCTACATTTACGATAATACAAATAACAAGTGTTGCAGTGTACCTTTCATTTCTTGTCACTTAAGTTAAAAATTATGCTTTGAGATGCTTTGAGAAAAATTGCATAAAACATTATAATATACATTGTTCAATGCTAAATTAATAGTAGCTAATAGGTAAATCAATTCCTATAGTTTTGCTTTGGCAAGAACTAATAAATTAAGATGTGAGGTAAGTAATAATTTAGAAATTATGCTTTGGGAAAAATTATATAAAAACTTACAACCCACAGTGTTCAATGCTAAATCAATAGTAGCGAATAGGTAAAACAAATCTTATAGTTTTGCTTTGGCAAGAACTAATTAATGTGGATAAATTAATTGCTTACTTAAGCATAAGGACTTGCATAAATTTTGGTGGGTAGCAACCACTCGTAAGTGTACACATTTATAGTTTTACTCTTATATAAGTGCTAAATAAAACATAAATAATGGTGGGAAGTAACTCATAGTAAGTTTATTTATTTACATCTTATTCATGTCTATCTTTTAACGGAGTATGAGCTATTTTTAAGTATTTTATTTTTAGATGGTTTTATTGCAATGCTTAAGAATAAACCATCCTAGATCATCTTGACTCTTCTAGATCTACTAAGCTCCAAGAGGGATAAAATATATTTTCACTTTAAAAGAGGTTTGCATAGATCCATAGTTAAGATGGATGTAAGTGGCTAATTATTAATTATAATTATAATTGTAATTATAATTATTCATTTTATGCTTCTTATTTTATTTTATTTTTATTTTCAGTTTTATGTCATTTGACTGAGTCAAAATGTTTACTAGACATTACATTACATTACAACATCTCTACCATACTAAATTTTTTGGGTGAAATTTTGATCTTTGTTGTTAAAAATGGAGTTTTGATTGCATATATGGATTCAACACCTAAAAAGGGTGTGAGCGCTTGGATTATGGGGAGTTCACAACTCAAACTTGTGATTCTAACAAATGGCAAATTAGACTAGAAAATATATTGAGAAAATGTCCAAAACTTATAACAAATAGACCACTACTAAAACGTTTGAGGCAATTATCCACATGACATTATACCGTGCAAAGGTTGCAATAAGACCTTCACGTTAGTCAAATTAAATGTTTGATTTTTTTTCTTCTAATAAGATTGAGAAATAAATATTTATTTTCAAAGTTAAATATTAAAAGTTGCATTTGTTAATGAAAAATTAAAAAGCCTATAAAACTATGTGAGGAAGAGTTGAAATATCCAACACGAGCGTAGATCCATAAAGCCTAATTTTTTAGACATAAAGACTAGAGATACATGAATCAAAATCATTGAAACAAGATAAAGAGAAGATAACTCTTCTTTTTATTTATTTTTTTAAATTAAGAAATTATAATGAAAAATGTTTTATCAAAATTTCCCTTCTCTTTTTAAACATTGTCTATCAGACACTCTCATGCTCTAGAACAACAATAATTATATTTTTTTTTGAAAACACGCATACAAAATAGAAATATTTTATTTAAAAAAAATAAATAAATAAAAAAAATATAAAATAAAAAAAGAAGAGAAAGAGAATAACTACTTCTTCTTCTTCTTCTCTTCTTCTTCTTCTTCTTCTTCTTCTTCTTCTTCTTCTTCTTCTTCTTCTTCTTCTTCTTTTTTTTTTTTAAATTAAGAAATTTATAATGAAAAAGTTTTATCAATTTTCTCTAATTGTTTTTTAAACTTTGGAAAAAACCCTTAGTCAAAATGTTTACGTAATGGTAATTGACTATTTTTTTTGTAACCTTGACTAGACTACATCTTTATCATGTCCAATATATCACCCAATTGAACAATGACTTCACAACAAGGAGTGCCTTAACAAAGCACCGATCTATCCAAGGCCATATGGATGGTAAATTGACTTTATTATTTTAATTATATATATATATATATATATATAATTATATATTATATATATAATATATTATATAGGCTAGATTAGAGAAGATTACATGGAAAAAAACTATGGGTTTGTGAAAACCCTGAGTGAAAATTGTCATAAAAGTAAATTAGCTATTTTATTTAATTAAATAATTTACTTTTATATAGTATTTATTGTGTTATTATTATAAATATATCAAGTCAAATGTTTTATTAATATTATAATCATTAGTTTTTATTTAATTAATTAATTTAATCATTTTATCCCTACTAAGTTAGAGAATTTTTAAATTTAAATTTATTTTTATGTATTTTGACCAAGTCAAAATGTTTATAACATTTAGAATGTTTTTCAACACACAAAAACAATAAACATAACTGAAAAGAAAAAAAAATTCTAAGTAATTTTTAATAGTGAAAAATTTCTTAAATAATAATGATTATTATGATCCAAATAATTATTATTGGTGTATGAGACCCCCTTGTTTATAGGACAAGAGGCCAAGTCATACACCAAATTGGTGTATGAGACCCCCTTATTTATGGGACAACGGACTCACGTCCACGCAGCAATTAACTACTAAAATTACGAAGACATACATACTCTATGATTACAAAAGCATACATACTCTACCCCTTTAATTTTAAACTTATAACCTCTTAAAAAAACACATACTCTTCACCATATGTCTGCTACATTTACACATAATACAAACTATTAAATTATAACTTTTATACCATAAAAATACATCATAATAAATAATGAACAACAAAATAAAATAAACATCGATTATTAAAAAAGGGATGCAACTTGCTACTCCCATGCAGTCGTGTTCCATGAATTTGGGAGCGAAAAAAGAGGGTCAAAAACCATTAAAAAAAACCTTTAGCCTAACGGTATTTTGATGCATAAATGGGGCCCACCCTGCCATCCGTAGGTAGGAGAATGTTTAAGGTCATCTATCAAATTCCAATTATCATATTTATGTGTGGAATTTTTAAAGTGTGTTTTTTAATATTATTAAATAAAATTAAATTGAAAATGTGCAAGGAATTTAATTTGGTTTGGTTTAATAGAATTTTGATATTTATTTAATTTTAAAAAAATATAATTAATTATAATAAAATAATAATATTTTAAAGACTTTATTTTTTTAATTTATTTTCTTGTTATAAAAATATTATTAAAATTTAAAATAAACAAAATTAATTAATTTATTTATTTATATAAAATTAAAATTCAATATTCTATATAAAAGTAATAATAATTTATAATTATCTCAAAATATAATCATTTAATTTTTTTAATATATGTTTTTGTAATTTATTTGTATTAAAGGGTTGTGTTGGGAACATAACAAATTATCAATTTTATATTTGATTCATATGGAATTTAAATATTTGGATGTATGGAATGCACAATAGTATTTTTCAATCTTAAATATATAGTTTAGTTTTTCTTACAAGAGGTTTAATAGTTTTAGATTTAGCTTTTTATATAATCGTCAATACAAGCCTAGAAAAAAAACAAAATTTGCATTTCATGATTACACAAAATATTGGCCTCTAAAAGTAGGGAGATCCTCATGCTCGTGAGCATTCTTGCCTTTGTTATTTTCAAAGATCATGGCATTGGAAGTCATCGAGTTGCCTTGTTTCAACGATTTATTAGCCATACCCAATCTTTCTGCAATATTTTCCAGTTTTAGTCGCATATGCCTCATTTTGTCTCTAGTTAATGGAATTTGTTTTGCAAACCCAACAAAATATCCATAGCCACTAAAAGGGCATAGGAATATTGATTAAATCTAATGGTTAGTTGCAAAACATTTTGCTGAAGAGATTTCAGATCCTCTTATGGTCGTTTAATATTATTCTTGTGAAACATTTTAACCTCCAACTTCTTTCCAAAAAAAATAGTATAGTTCACTTCGGGAAATGTTTCATCACAAGTTACTTTTTTCCAATCAAGACCATATAGAGGCGTTATTATCACAATTTCATTGCCTAGAGCAAATACAATATGCAAATTTATATACTTCTTTTCTCTCTCAAGCCAATCAGAGACCTAATTATGGCAATTAGGTTGTCTTCTTACCCAATTAAACACTAGGTTGCACCCACTGTCCCTCGAGGGGGATAAACACAAAGGACTTTGACAAATATTTAGATTATGAAATGCCACCCAACAAACTTTCTTAAGCATGCAGCACAAGTTTCTTAATAAAGCATCACCACGAGGTTCATGCCACACAGACATGACACACAATAGAGAACTTGAACGTACCAGAGAGAATTGAACCAACACAAACCTTCAACACAACAAAGACATACCAATTCACAATAGAGGAAGGTCAATAATCCAATTGGCTTGTAATGTTTGCCAATGAAACCTTATCATCTAAAATAAACATGGATAACTAACAAATTTTCAATCTGTTTAACATGCGACCCGTTTGGACCTTAGAGCTAACATCTTTTCTCTTAAGCAGACATAAACTATTTTCTAACAAACCCTTTGAAATTGGATTAAAACTCTCATACCCAAGGCAAATATAACAAACATTAGAACTAGGCACATTACTCCCATCCATTGCTATGACAAAATATAGAGAATACAAGTTTCTAGACTTACCTTGATCCCAAGGCATACAATTGAACTTGTTAACTAGGGGGTGGGCACTTCCTTTTATGTTGCCAATGGAAATTTTTACCACCCTCACAAAGACTAGAGCATGCTAAGAAAGACCTATGAGAGAACCAACATTGCATTCCTTTTATCTTAGAAACAAAGCACTTCAAACATAGGAGAAGGAAACCACACACATCTGAACCAACCTCCATACCACTTCCTATTATTAAATTCACAAGGGGATCATATCAACAATGTCAACAAGCCCATGGGGCTTTGGATTGACAGTGAATGGGTGCATTGTTAAGACATTCCTTGCGATAGGTCACTGGTTCAAATCCCCCATGGGTGCTTACATACAAAAAAAACAAAACAATGTCAACAAACTCTTCACAATCTAATTGACACACTCCTCCCCATAATGCATCAATTATGAGCTTTAAACTTGTCTTCACATCTACACGTTGATCTAATTCCTTACAAGACCTTCCACTTTGCCTCATTCTTAATAGAGTACATCGACATGATTGGGTTACATGGCCTCTCCTTGTAACAAGGAGGGGGAACCACCATTTTAATTTTATAATCCCCCTCATAACAAGACTATGGTATGGGTACATAACTCCTAGAGCCATTCATAAGCAATTCTCCTTTGACCAACCTAGATGCTTTGTTTGCCATAAGGTCAACCATTTGTTAGTTTGTCCTTAACACATGGAATACATTTTTATTTAAAATGTTTTCAACCACGAAGAAGATCCTCGAGAAGTCGTTTTTGAAAGTTGCATCTAAACGAAGGGATCTAAAATATAAATGACACATTATATTTGTTGAATCTCCTATAATAATGACATTTTGAAGATGCAAGTCTTGACGGAAGGTGTAAGCTTCAACCACATTGTTTGTACCATTACTCTATCCCTAAGCATATTTATATTCTACTTGATTCTCAAGGTCAAAAATTAGCCCCTCACTCTTGCAACCCCTTTTTAATATATGTTAAAGAAAGGTTAATCCATCAATAAAATAGGTGGGTGAGATACTTCTTCATAATTTAATTTTTACTTTATATTTGCCTCATATACAAATGAAAAGAAACATATTTTTTATTATAATTGAAATTTTGTGTAAATCATTTAAATATACTCAAAATGTAGAGAAACTAGAATGATATATTTAAACCATTTTTTATTTTAGTATTGTAAATGATTAATGGATTGGTTTTAATTTTTTTTTTTTTTTTTTTACATTATATAAGTTACAAAGAATTTTATTTTATTTTATTTATTTATTTATTTATTTATATATTTTTTTATTTTTATTTTTATTTTATATTTAATATGAGTTAGTAAATTAAAAAGATTTATTTATTTATTAATTAATTATTATTATTATTATTATTTATTATTTATTTTATTTATTTTTTATTTTTTATTTTTTATTTTTATTTTTATTATTATTATTATTTTTTTTTAAACACAGTCGGGTATCGATTATATTGCAAAGGAAGAGAGAAGCAAATTCCTATTACATTTGATGGGGAATGGATTCAAGTAGAAAGCTGAAAATGGGAGCACAGTCCCTATTTCTAAACTTGAATCCAATTTTCTATGTATTCCTTTGACTAACTTGGCGTATTGCTGAACATACTGTCGTAGAAGTAAAATAAACTTGCAATACATATAAAATTAAAAGATTTCACCAAAATTGGTTGACTGACTGCTCCTGTTGAAGGTGGCGCTTCTTGCTTTGTTGAGTGGAGGTTTCCCCTTGCTGGCTTTGGGTGATTGACTTGATATAGTCTATGGCTTCCTCAAGATGCTTGCATTTGTTTTTGGGCTCTATTATTTCAGCTTTCTGCTTATCTATGTCTCTCTGTTTATACATGTTCTCTATTTTCATTTCCGACCTGAGATCCTTGAGTGCTTCGTTGAACCTACTTATCATGACCCTGTTTTCCCTGCATGTTGGACAACTATCATTTTTTGCAGCTCTTTCTATGGGATTACACGCCATTTTGATCCTCTGACTTACTGAGTTTTTTGTAACTTTTTTGTTCCTTTTGAATGTGCTCTTGCTGATCTTACTGTTGTTTTTGGAATATCTTCTATTGAGATTCTTTTGCTCTGCTTCTCTGTCCTTGGAATGAGAGTTTGATCTAATGCAACCAATTGCCACACAAATACCCAGCCGTGCCCAAGCTGGCAAAGAGAAGATGCATTGGGCTTGCTTTGATAAAATACTATGAACCTTGTTTGATGGGATGTCCACCGAGGCTTTTCTGAGAACTGAATGGATGATGGAGAGGGCGCTGTGATGAGGCAGATGAAGGAGTTGATGGAAATTTCGAAAAGAGGGAGACACCCTGATAATATGACACAAAGGAATGATGACACAAGAAAGAATGCTCTGTCGATTCAAGGGAGGGATACATAGGGAGTTATGGAAATGGAGTTCTTGTTGGAGGACACTAGAACCTTCTTATTGTTGTAGATTTTGGAGATGGTTGAGAGACTAACAAAGAGCTTGTAGCAAGATGACGGGTGACCCGAATGTATGAAAGTGCCTGATTGAGAGATTGCTTCACTGATGACTTGACACAAAAAACTGAAGACTTCTAACTGAGAATTTGTTCTATTTGCTGTGGAGTTACATAAGCTTGCATTGAGATTATTAGACTTGTAGATAAACGTGAGGGTGTGTGTCTTGTTGCAGTGTTTGAATATGAGCATTCAACTACAATTTTTGAACACATTTGTTTCTTGTAACTTGACACTGCTATGGCAGATATCGGCTCGATTCAGGCAGAAAGTATTTTTGTATTCCTTGGCATGCGAGCTTTGGATATTTTTAGATTTTGTTTGGATTTTCTGCTTATATTCCTGTAGGTACCAATTGAGTGCCTCTGTTAACAAATCTATCTTATGATTTGCTAGTGTACTCTCCCTGATGTTTTGATTTTCCTCATGCTTTTTCCCATTTTTTTCTCATTCATCATGAGGGATGTTGTAAATTATGGGATGGAGATACAATAAATTTCATTGTTTTCCTTTACGCTTCCTGATCCTCTTTCTGTAGCCCTATTGGAAATTAGAAAGATTAATATTATGATAAATAAGTGTAGTCTAATTAATGAATGAACTATTTTTTTGCTATTTTTAAAATCAATTTTGTCCAAAATCTCATAGAAATTTTGAAGGTTTATAAGTTGTTTAATTTGCAAAAACAATATGCAATTGAAATTTAATACCAATAAATACTAGATGATTTAAAAAAAATATTTTTCGAATTTTGACTTTCTTAATATGATAAATAACTAATTGTTTTATCTCATAATGTTCAATAATATAATGCATTATTTCATTGAAGTTAGTTAAAAGCTCATCTTTATAAAAATAGTTTAATGTATTGCTTTTTTTTAACACAATATGAAAGCCCATTATAACTTAATTGTCAAACCAACAGCAAGGACCATCATCATTGGGGCCTATCCACTAATGCAAGTTGATTCATTACCATTTTTCAAGGAAAACCAAACCACACAGAGTTACCAACTATGGTCCCCAAGAGGGCAAGCTGTCATTCTTATTAGATGTCTCTAGGTCTTTGGGTATCCACTAATGCAAGTTGACTCATTACCGTTTTTCAAGGAAAACCAAGACACATGGAGTTACCAGCTATGGTCCCCAAGAGTGCAAGATTTCACTCTTATTAGATGCTTCTCAGTCTTTGGGTCATTAACTTGTTTCCTTAAGTCTGAGGAAGATGAACATTTAGCCAAGCAAAAAAAGTTTTAAAGCATACTCGATGCTAGCCCCAAGGGTTAGCTCAATTGGTCAAGTTCCCGTTATTAAGTACCTTGCCGATCAAGAGGTCATAAGGTCAATCCTCCTTGATGCTCATGGGGTTAGGCCCTGCGAGTTTGGGTGATGAGATGTGATTCTCTTAGAGGTTGATCTGCCTAGATTTTCACGTGGATGTAGCGGTCACCTAGTGTCCATGCCTAAAATCTATTGTTTTTTTACTACACAAATTATTTTCAATTATTTAAATGTAATTTTTTTTCATGATATTCATATTTGTAAAACTATCTCATTTTTTATTCTTTATGAGGACTTAACACTTTTATATCGATTTTGATTAAAGCTTATATAAGTTTAAATGAAATTTGGAACAACATTAAAAAGCTTTTCATCTTTAGGGTTAAGAGTATTTTGCCTATAAGTTTTGTTTTTTGTTTTTTGTTTTGTTTTGTGTCCTCCAGACATGACTATAGGCTTAACCTTTGGCTTGAGAAACTGTGACCCGAGGACATCGAAGTCGTCACAATCACTAAGGATCACACCAACCCTAAGCCACACCAACCCTTAATATGATTTGATTTTTGTCTACAGAGTTTTGAACCAATAACCTTCACATTACAGAATGACTTACCCCATTACCTTCTATTCTACACCCTAAAAGCTTATTGTGCCCACAAGTTAGATATCTCATAATAACTTCAAAATTGATTTAATTATTAAATTAATTTTTTTAAAATGTTATAAGTTATAAAATTTATATCTCTATAAAATGAAATAAAAAAATAAACTCTTCAATTAAGTTTGTTTTGAATTATAGATAAAAATGATTTTTAACAATTTTTATTGTATTGATGTTTCTTTCAAATTTATCGAGTAAAATTATTTGTGTTTTTAACCAACAAATGTAATTTGACATTCCAAAGTTTGATGTGATGAATATAGAAAAACTAGATAAAAGCAATTAAAATCACAAAAACCTCCACTCAAAAAAACCATACCATATTGTAATGACTTCCATTATTGTTATTAAAAATATAATTAAAAAAACACAAAAAATTAAAAAATTAAACAATTAAATGAATAAATTATTTATTCACCACTTCCCTTAGTTTTATGTAATGCACTACATAAAAAAAGAGGATTATTTTTTAATAATTTTATTTCATGAATGTCACAGATCGAGCTTTATGCAAGGTCAGTTTTCTCTCTTAACGAAATCCGAGGTTCGTTTTATTAAATGCACTACATTTAAAAAAGAGGATTATTTTTTAATAATTTTATTTCATGAATGTCACAGATCGAGCTTTATGCAAGGTCAGTTTTCTCTCTTAACGAAATCCTCCCACCTCGGATTCGACGAGATACCAAAACACCCGATTGGAACAACCACTTCGCGTCCGGCAGCTACACCCGCCCGTCTTCCTTGTGGTTTCTATTTTATATCGTAAACTCGACACCTTTCAATTCTCAGTAATTTTTATGGAGTGATTGGTCTGGAGATCGATTCTCCGCAAGGGCAATTTCTCTCTAAATCTTCAACCTACGGCCCCGAATGCGCCCGAATTTGTACCGCGGGGCGGCGGTGCATACCAGTAAAATCCGTTTTCAACGGTCATTGTTAACTTCGTCGGAACAGAGATGGCACAGCCGAAGGCGGCCGGGTGCTCCGGATTTTTGGAGCTGGAGGTCGGCAACACGGTTGAGTCGTTGCAGGGTCTGATGGAGACGCAGAGAGAGCTCGTGCAACACCAGATCGCGGAGTTGCAGAGGATCGTGGTCTTACAATGCCGGCTTACTGGCATAAATCCCCTCTCTCAAGAAATGGTCTGCTTTGCATTTCGTTTCTTAAAACTGCTTACATGTGCTGTTGTCAAATTTAAGGTTTTTGATTGCGACAAAATCTATTATATCTAAAACCTTTTCTCTTTACAATGTATGTACCAAAACGTCGGGCGGTGGAACCTCCTGGAAGAAGAAAACGGCTCTAAATACAAATTAGGGCACATGTATATACACATACATGGCCAAAATTTGTTTTAATTTTCAAAATATTGGTTGATTGTGACGAATCTTAAATTTCTTGTTTCCCTCTTCATATACATGGTCATAAAATGCATGGGTCAAAGCGTCGCGTGGTCGAACCTCCTGCAAGAAGAAAATCACTTTGAATACACCTGAGGGCACATGTACATATACAAATGAACGGCCAGAATGTTTTGAAAATTTTAAATGTTCTGTATAAATTGTCACATAATCGTAAATTTTACGTTTTTATATCCACATACATCCTTAGAAAATATGCATGTATCACCTGCAAGATGAAAGTCGCATTAATTATCCCTTATGGCACATTTACACACAGAAATACAAATCGAAAATGTGGCTAAAATTTCAAGTGTTTTGTTGATTGTGACGAAATCTTAAATTTAATGTTTTGATCTTCATGTACATGCTCATCAAAACATACGTGGTCTACCCACCTGCATGAAAAAAAATCTTAAATATCCCTTAGGGCACATTTACATACACAAATACACGTGCAATTTGGTGTTTGGATATAAAATACTGAACTTTCCGCGATCAGACTGCTAATATCATGTTGTGCCTGGCGGACTTGTCGCTATGAAGTTGCGATTTATTGATCACCAGGTTCTGGTATGTGTGATGAAAACAGTATCCAGTAGGACCAATGACTACTGCAAGAGTGCCTCAGTCACTAATGAGGGTAGAATTTAAGACGTGCTTATGGCGAATCCTCTGCTTTGATGTCAGCCCACATCCTAGAGTCCATCCGATGAATACTCAATCGCACTGTGAGAAATTCCACTGAATATACAATGTAAAGAGTACTGTGCACGTGATTTTGCATATATTGCTCTGCTCCTCCATTCATTGCTGCATCCCCCATCTGGATCCGTCCTTTCAGCTGGCACATATCCCACCTCCCTTGCCTGTGCACAGTTTTGAATTTGGCGGCCTACCCCTCCTTTCAAGAAAAATCCACACAATGGCTGGAAACTGCAACTGCACTTCATTTCATAATCTGTAAATAATTGTGTATTATTTTACACGTGCATTGTTTTCTAGTCCATAATTTTTTTGTATAAATATATTTCTACACTAAATATCTGTATTTTTTTATGGTCAGTTTCTTGAACCACACATCAAAGTTGACATCTTACAAAATAATCATGCAATTTTAGCAAAAATATTTTCATACAGCTGTTAAAGTTCAACATAACCTATGTATAATCAAGAAATAAAGACTTAGAATCAATTTAGTCCATGCAATGCCTAGACTTATTGAGCGAGTGCATTGTTCAATCACATTGTGAGAAAAATCCAACGAATAAACAATGTAGAAGAACTATGAACACACGAGTGGGCATATGTTACTATGTATATTCACTATTTTTCAAGAAAAATATCATGTATATTCACTAGTTCAAGTAGAATCCAAAATATACAAGCACTGTGCTTTCCAGTCCTCTAGAGGACTGAAGTCACTCTTCATGGCCCAATAGGCTTACAGACTCTGCACATACTAGAAACAGACATCTTTCAACTTTCTAGCAATTTCATCAAAACTGAGCTGTATATGCCCGACTGATATTTCACAATAAAAACCTCTCAAAGCTAGACAGAGTCCAGTCAGGACCATTTTCATATTATAGTTTCAACTTCCCCCCACCAGAAGACAGAAATTGACAACAGCTGCCGTATATATTACAATATTTATTCAGGAAATGTGTAGGGATTTTTGAATCCTACAGTTCAACCCTAGAACTTCTAAACTGAACTGGATACTATAGGATTGAGGTCTCTTCTGGAAGAGTTCCTCCCTCCATTGCTTCCATTGTTACCAGTTGCCCTTTGCGCAGGCTCATTCAGCTCTCGATACACATGCTTGAATGAAATCTCATCAAACCTGCTGCTTCTCTGATTTTTTCTCATTATGTGATTCAAAATTAAATTCCCTATCTTACTAACTCCGTTAGCTCAATCAGTTACAATCTTTGAGTGCTGAAAATATGTATATCTGTTACTTCTTTATCCACAGCAAATTTTAATTACACTCACAAGGGATGTGTTTCAGCTTTGTTGTTTGATTCTATGCCAAAGGTTGCTTTGAATACAATATGTTGAGTTATAGTCAAATAAAGGATACCACCAGATCCACATCTGCCTCGGTTTCCTCGGACTTTCTCCATCATAGTATCCCCAGGCTACTCAATATCTAGAAGTTCTAAAATTCTTGGAGATTTTACCTTGTGGCTTCCATATTGAAGGTTTTAACCCTGTATAGATAATACCTGCAAATGAATTCTTAAAAACAGAAAAATATACAATAGCGAGAACAGAAAATATACACAGATATTTTTTTGGAACCCAAAACCGGGAAAACCAGATTGATTTTTTATTATATTCCTTTCAATGTTACCATACATTATATACACGCTGAAACATTCATAAACCCCCATTCCATCAACCCTGGATTAGAACATTACTGTAGTTCCCCTGATTGGATCTACGAAATACTATGGGCAAAACCATCGTGCATAAAACCATGGGTGGGTCCACCCACCATCATTGGGGCCCGCCCACCATCATTGGGGTCCACCCAACCATCCTTGTGTCTGCCCATTTTTTTGTTCGGGGCTGCAGGGTGGCTACTGCCATCCCCGCTGCACTTGGTGCAACAAACAGCACGTGGTGTTATACCCAACACACATTTCTTCACATGCATAACTAACCTGGTGGCTTACCTGAATTGGCAATAAATCTTTTCCTTGGAATATAATTTCCTTTCCTTCCCATTTTCCCTTGACTTTATTTATTTTCAGAACCTCTTACCACACTACCCTTGTGAGTTGACAGTGTACTAACAATTGATCGATTGATTCCTCATTATTTTTACAGAGCACACTTCAACTCTGAATCTAGCAATGTGAATCCATCTTTTTTATAGTATATGGTATATCCAATCTTGCGTGCCCATGCATATCTGTGAAATAATTTTTTTGAATTTACTTTGTCTTCTTTCAATGTGGGCCGTTAGGGTGAAACAAAATTATAATGTCAAACAAGAAGCCAATTGAACTAAGCACAACTGCCATATTATGTTCAATGTAAGTCCATGTGGCATTCATATAATTCTAATTTAGACCACAAGTTCATGCCCATGCCATGCCTGAACTTAATGAGCAATTGCATTCTTCAATTGTACTGTGAGAAAATTCCATTGAATATACATGATTGTGCATATGTTCCTCTGATCCTTGCTTGAACCCTGTCCCTATTTATTTGGATCCATTGTTGTTGGTATATCCCACATCCTATATTCCTTATCTGTGCATAGCTGATAATCAATGTTCTCTTTGTATGTAGGTTATTATTGTTGAAGCATAGTTAATTTGGTACTTTGATTCTACCTAGGCCATACTCAACTTTCTGCTTCCACATCATGATGACATATTTTACGAAGGGAAATTACCACACCCGTAGTTATTTTTTTTTTCATCTTTATTGTCCCTGTACCTGTACCAGCACCTAGTTACTCTCATGCAACATAGGGTTGAAACAAAATCACAATGTCTAAAATGAGCTAATTCAACCAAAGTCAAGTGTCATTTTGGGTGCATTGTAAGGCCTTGTTCATGTTTTTTGCATATAAATCTAAGATGTATGATATAGACAAGACATCCAAGGCATAATGAAAGGTAACGAATCTAACAGTTAAGGCTGTAAAATTTATGACAACATTATTCCCTCTTTTAATCTCTAACTATAAACCTGTAGCAAACTATCCTTAACATACTGTGATAAGTGCATCTTTTTTTTTGGTGATGCAAAGAAAAGATGGTGAAATAGACGGGATGAAATCTATTCTTGAACAGAAGTTCCAGTCAAATTTACTTGAGTTATCATCTGTATAATTAGTTTATCAAGCTAACTTGATAATACTAAATCTACTGGAACTAGCAGTGTTCATGAAACAATTGCCAAAGGCTAGTGTGCTCTACTCAGCTGATTGCAAGCTGACATAATTATTATGAAATCATTCAGGGTTAGCATAGCCTATAGGGGAGTGCAAGATATAGAAATATACCATTAAGTATTATCATAATTAAACTTAAAATTAGAATATGTAGGGTCAGGGGTCTGAACATTGACCATGACCAACTATGCTTGTAGAAAAAATGGTTCTAATCGATGGTGAAAGTAGGAAGAATAATTAAAAGTTCCATTTACAAACGATCAAAATTTCTCTCTACTGTAGTTAGAACTGGATGAAATAAAAAAGAAAGGAAAATTAATGTTCAATAATGGGTTCTGATAGACTTTTAGAGATGAAAGGTACACAAATTTAGTTTGCACAGATTGTAGTAAAAGCTTGCAATATGCACATCTATGTGATACTTTCTCATCACTTATTCAGCTATGAGATTGTTATACCAATTATTTTCATGCAAGATGTCAGGTCTTTTTAAGCATACATTTTAGTGGTAAGTTATAAGAAATAAATATATAGCATATGAAAATTTTCTTGTATGTTTGCTCAACGAGAACATAAAAGTTTAAAACTATTCCCAGATGGGGTGTTTTCACTATATGGCATGGCACATGGGCTGCCATATAGCCAACAGGTGGCAGAGGACAATGAAAGGGACGAGGGAGGGG
Organism: Pinus taeda; assembly: GCA_000404065.3. NCBI lineage: Eukaryota > Viridiplantae > Streptophyta > Pinopsida > Pinales > Pinaceae > Pinus > Pinus taeda. The sequence continues at coordinate 325,208 of APFE031720216.1, forward strand.
GGATGCCCCATCAGTCATTTTGTTCAATCAATCTCCTTGATGTGGCTCATCCTCTGCCTTACATCTTCTATGTTCCATCATGAAGAAGCTTAAGTTGTATCTATGGCTTCCCATCCTACCATCACTCATTTTATTCAATCAATCTCCTTGATGCAGTTCATCCTCCCCTCTACATCCTCTCTGTTCCATCATGAAGAAACTTGAGTTGTATCTATGGTTTCCCATCCTCTTCAGGTTTGTGTCTATAGGAGCGGATACAACATTGTGGCATCATAAACTTGGGCACACGAGTGAGAAGGGGATGCATATTCTCCACTCAAGGAAATTATTGCTACTAGATTTGAAGAAGGTTGAGTTGGACCTTTGCGAACATCGTGTTTATGGAAATATGGAAAGAAGAAAAGAGTTAGATTTCTTAGAGTTGGGAAGGAAACGAAGAGTGAAAGTTTAGAGCTTGTGCATACAAATGCATGGGAATTGGCTCAAGTATCATCCCTTAGTGGCTCTTTTATGTTACTTTTATTGGTAATGCAACTAAGAAAACTTAGGTTTATTACATTAAAAACAAATCTAATGTTTTTGATACTCTTAAGAAATGGAAAGCTTTAGTTGAAAATGAGACATGAAATAAGTTGAAGTTTCTCAGGTTAGATGATGGAGGTGAATATTGCAGCAAGGAGTTTGATAGTTAATGTTCATACCATGAGATTCATAAAGAGAAGACAATTTTAGGAACACCACAAGAAAATGATGTGTTAGAAAGGATGAACATGACAATCATGAAGTATGAGATTTCATGCAGGATTACCCTTAGAGTTTTGGGCAGATGCTTTCAATACTGTTGTTTACGCAATAAATAGAGGGCCTTCAAGTTTAGCATTAGAAAGAAATCTGATGTCTTTGATACTATCACGAAATGGAAAGCTTTCATTGAGAATGAAATAGGAGATAAGTTGAAGTGTCTCAGATAAGATGTTGGAGGTGAATATCGCAACAAGGAGTTTGATTACTGTTCATACCATGGGATTCATAGAGAACAGAGAGTTCTAGGACCACTAGAACAAAACGGTGTGTAAGAAAGGACGAATAGGGCAATTATGGAGACAGTCATGGAGCATGCAAGGAGTATGAGATGACATGCAGGATTACTCTTATAATTTTAGGGAGATGCTGTCGATATTGTTGTTTACATGATAAATAGAGGGCCTTCAAGTTCCTTGGATGGTGACATTCTAGAGGAGGCATGGATAGGTAAAAAGGTAAACTACTTCTTTTTGAAGATTTTTAGCTGTGAAGCATTTGTCCATATTGATAGAGAAATAGAACAAAGTTTGAAGCAAAATTCAAGAAGTGTACGTAATACATAGAGGGCCTTCAAGTTTAGCATTAGAAAGAAATCTGATGTCTTTGATACTATCAAGAAATGGAAAGCTTTCGTTGAGAATGAAATAGGAGATAAGTTGAAGTATCTCAGATAAGATGTTGGAGGTGAATATCGCAATAAGGAGTTTGATTACTGTTCATACCATGGGATTCATAGAGAGCAGAGAGTTCTAGGACCACCAGAAGAAAATGGTGTGTTAGAAAGGACGAACAGGGCAATTATGGAGACAGTCATGGAGCATGCAAGGAGTATGAGATGACATGCAAGATTACTCTTATAATTTTAGGGAGATGTTGTCGATATTGTTGTTTACATAATAAATAGAGGGCCTTCAAGTTCCTTGGATGGTGACATTCTAGAGGACGCATGGACAGGTAAAAAGGTAAACTACTTCTTTTTGAAGATTTTTAGCTATGAAGCATTTGTCCATATTGATAGAGAAATAGAACAAAGTTTGAAGCAAAATTCAAGAAGTGTATTTTTATTGGATATATGGAGTCAATGATTTTGGCTATATCTTATGTGATTATGAAAATCATAAAATAATTAGGAGTAGATATGTGGTATTCAATGAGAAGGTCATGTACAAAGATCAGTTGCAGAGAAAGAAGTAGGAAAAAGGAAAACACAGATTACATAGTGCTTGATGAAATCACAGAAAAAGAAATTCCAAAGGTGCTAGAAAATCAAAATGTTCAAGAACAACAATGATAGTTACCTCAAACTCCTACAAATGTTATTAAAAAATCAACCAAGTCAAGTAGACCCCCCTGAACAGTACTCTCCTTGATTGTATTATGTATTGTTGACTGATTTCGGTGAACCAAAAAGAGATGAAGAAACAATAGAAATAGAAACTAGAATGAAATGGGAGCAAGGCATGAAATAAGAGACAAATTCTTTGGTACACAACCAGACTTGGGACTTGGTCATGTTGCCTGTAGATAAAAGAACATTGTAGAATAAATGGGTTTATTGGTTGAAGGAAGAAGATGTAAGAAAAAAGAGGTACAAGGCTAAACTTGTAGCTTCCCCTAGTGCGCGTTTGAGATAGTGTCCATGAAGAGAAATGTTTGGAAAAATTGCCTGGTAAAAATATTGTAATTTTATAGTCAATTTGGATTGTTCATCACCATATCACAAATTTGACGATAGATGTTATGTTAGGGTATACCCTCTTTTTATGAGGGAATTGTATTGTGACTGTGTATTCTTGAAATAGCATTGTAATTGAGAGAGAAGAGACTGTGGGAGAGAGAAGAGGAGGTAGTAGCAGATGGTGTCTCCTTTGTATTGTTTCATTCGATGTTTTATTTCCGCATTCATTTTGATTTTATTGCTATGTGATTTTATTCCCAACATTTGCCATTTTGTGTGCATGGGGTCAGTGAGTGTGGTGTCCAATTCCTTTTCCCAAGTTCCCTTCTCCAGCTTGATAACTTCTCTATACACCTCTTCCAAGTGATTCCTTTCAAAAAGCACACAAGGAATCCCCCTACCAAAGACCGCCTACCATATCTTGATCAACGTTTGAGACTGAACTAGGGTCTCGTCATTTCCACTAACACCCTATTAGCTGCTTGTAAATAAGCCCCTTGCTACCATAACCCTAGATATTGCTAGATACATCCCCATTTTCCCTAAGGTCTGGGCTCTCCTATATGAAAATTGAGCGCTCTTCCATAGCCCTAGCCAAGCAAACCTGGTCTACAATAGAATAGAGACACAGAACTATTAGTAAAATAGCAACAAACCAACAGTTGGGTGGAACAGTTGAGCACTGATCTAGAGGTTGGCTTAAAATGCCATATCTCCATTACAAATCATGATAACCCTTTAATTTTGTCTAGCTATAACTGTAGTGTGCTCTCGATTGCGTTGCTCTCTCTGCTCAGGCAACACAATACAATTATACAAATGAGAGGACCTTGGTGGACTAGAGACTTAACCCTTTCCTCGCCCTTAATAGAGTGTGGCACATGCCTTCCACTATTGTGGGTCATGTCACATCTAACAACTCTGCCTTGTCTAGCCAGCACCCTATCAGGGGATTTTGTAACTGTAATATAATTTCCTTCTTATTTACCAAAAAGCTGATCACATAAAAGTTTAAAACTATCAAAATGCCAGAATTTTTTTGATTGAACACATTTCAATAAATGCACAAAATGATTTACATTAAGCACAAAGCCATTCTCCAATAAAGAGGGGGGCTGCAGGAGGCAGGCCACCCATAGTCAGAGTTGCCAATCAGCTGGGTGATATTTATACAAAATGCCATTGAAGGGAAAACCTTAAATATTGAGAGAGTTCTAAATTTGTGCATTTTCTTTATGTAATTACATTTGATGTTGGCATATTTTGGGGACGTTTTATGATTTCAAGAAGTGTCACGTTAACATGCCAATTGATCCTAACACAGGGCAGGCTTCAATGTTGTTTATTTCATTAATAATGGTTCACTGATACTTGTATCTTATGTGTTTGCAGGCAGCTGGGGCACTTTCTATTAAAATAGGTGAGCTTCTCATGCAATTTATCATGCTAAACTAACTATTAGGCTAGTTATTAAGTAACATTAATGTTTACGTATATTTAGCAAAAAATGAAGAAAGAAATTGAATTTTCTTTTTAGCTCTAAGTTTTGCGAATGGTTGAACATGAAATGGAGGTATTGTTTTATTGCAAGTTTGAATTTTCAGAAGACATTTGATCTTTGCATCATATGATAGAAATGCCAAGTCGGGATATAGCTTCTTCTAGCATGCAGTTTTTCACAGGACAGATTATGAAAAGGTTACGATCTGTGAACAACGACTATGCTGTTATTCAAACTTTCCAAAGTGCAGGATAGAAAATTGCTCCAGTTAACTAAAACTGTGTAGTTAAAGAGCTACCACCTGCAACAAGCTCATGACAGCTAAAAAATGTTTAGGAAAGCTTCCATAGGAGAATAGATGATGATTGTGATAGATGATTTACATTGAAGGACCATAGCCTCACGCTGATGATATTATAGTTGAAATTAATACTACTAGTAGTGCATCTTATATTCGGCTACACAATTATCTGCTACTACTTAATGGCTCTTTGCTTCTCATCATTCATGATTAAAAGAATACAAACAAGGCTATCTATAGCTTATTCTGGATAATTCTATCTATCCTATCTATATTTGAACAATCCTACATAGTACTGTTATAATTTAGGTATATATGTTTAATTAAAAAAGTATGCATTTTATATTCTTCGTTTTTTGGAGCATATAAATTGCGCAGAAATGGAAATTTCCATATTTATAAAATAGTCTGATTAAAATTGCAATAATTCAAAATTTTATCATTTCTGGTTGCCTATGAATGTAATTTTTGAGTTGCAGTGATGTTACTAGACTATTACCAATGATCGATAACACAAGCCAATGATGATGCCAGTATGTTATACCAATTAAAATATTATTAATGAGTAGTTGCACCACTCTAGAATTATACAAGCAATGTTGCATTGCAACATATTTTGGAGAGTATCTCCAAATATGAAGAAGATAATAATAAAATATTATGAATTTGATAGCTTTTAAATTGTATGAAATGACTGGTCGTAATCTATATTTATAGTAGTTCACTGTTACTCTTTTAGGTCCTAGTTTTTGGGCTAACATGCACCATATTAATTATAATATTGGGTGAGGAACACTACATTCTAATCCTCTTTAAGAAGCTTCGTTATTGAAGCATTAGATGTAACCAACAAATATGATTTCCTCAGACCTCTTCTGAACTGTTTCCATTTTTATTATCTATCCATTCATATTCGATTCCTATTGCTGACGATCTATTATAATTTAACACTACATACTTATTCTTACTTTGATTCCATGTATTTTTGTAACTGTCATTTACCTGTTCAAGTTGCACCAATTTATTAAAATATAACCAATTTGAAATTTAAATGACTAAATAATTAGATCTGTGCATCACTACATCACACACCGAGATAAAACATTCATATATCAAGATCATTTACATAAAACTTAAAATTTCAGTCTTCAATACATAAATCATAATGTTAAACTTTATAATAGTCAATGATCATATATGATATCAGCTATGGAAATTAAAACTAAAGTGAAAAAGGAAAAATCAAGCATAATCAAGGAGTTTGGTCTTCTAATTCTAAGCATTGGAAAAGTTGCCCTTCATTGTTAGGCACAATGTTTTCATTATTAGTGTTTGTCTTTCTCCTTGAAGATGCTCAGTGGCACCCCAACCAATCCTTGGTGTAACAGTGCACCCTTCTTATCATCTTGTGCAGCCGCCTTTGGGTCAACATCCCATTGTGTTGCAGCCTCCTTTGGGTCAACATCCCATTGTGTTGCTAATCACTTCAGATTTTTTGGCATGGACTGATATTGAAAGTGTTGGGCGTCTAGATCAACTTTCCTTAGTGTTGTTGTCTGGCACTGTAAGCCACAATTAGTTCCTTTGTTCTCCTAGAGGAATGCCTGTTCCTATGAATCAAGTGGTTGATGCTGTATGTGGACTAGTTCATTTCAGCTGTAGAAGAACTCACGACCTAAGACAATAATTCAATAACATTGTAATGAAGCTTTGGATCCCCATCCTTGTGCATCATCCACCACCTTGTTAATTTCCTGAACCTAGCACCTGCCAATTAGTTCCTAGCAGATTTATCACAGATCTATTGAATAAATGCACAACTAGGTTCTTAACACAATTATTCAGCGGAAGCAAAAACTACGAACAGTCTCAATCACATATGAGTCTATGACACATCCAAATTCTGCCCAATCAAATCAGTTCTTCATTAAACCTTAAATCAAAACCTACCTGGGCTCCTGTCTGGTATAATGGTCCAACTGAGAAATTTTACAGTTACAACATACCCTGCATTTGATCCAATTGATCAGGCCCTATATCCGTCCTTGCTCTCCTTGGTTGATTTGGATCTCAAATGTTGTACCTCTACACGTTCTTCGGACCCAACACACTTGAGTTTCACACTCCCTTGAGAAAATCTCTCTCTCAATGGCTTGTGCTGTTGTATGGTATGTTTTTATCCCCTTCTTAGCCTTACTTTTATAACTTTACATTGAGCTAAGTCCCTAACCCTAATTTCCAAAGTGATTGAAAGTCAAGATCGATCTCGCCTCACTTGAGATCAATGGTTGAGATTAAACATAATCTCTAAAGTAAATACTTTGCTTTTCCTAAGTTTGTTTAGCTCAATAGCCAACATAATTAATCACGTGCTTTTCTAACTTAAACTTAGGCTAAGTTACAATACTAACATACTCAATACTTGAGCAAGTAACCTAAAGAGACTTTGGGTGACTCTTTCATGCCTAGACACTTAGGCCTATGCAGAAGTACTTGCTCGAGCTACAAACATCAACATACCCAGTTGGGTTCTCATGGGCTATGTTAAGCTGATCCTCTCTTGCGTCCACTGTGCCAAAGGGACCATCAAGTTTTACATATGAAGGAAACTTTTGCCATTGTCGTCCCTTCTCAATTGCAAAATTTTTGGCAGCATGTTTGAAACCCTCTTTCATCTCTAGATAATTAACGTCAGGAGCTTTACCAGGGCCCTCTACATATTATCTTAAGCTTAAGGGCATATGCAACTATGTGAAGTGGAGTGTTTATTTTCTCCCATCTATTCGATAGTAGATACCAAGGGTTGGATCTACTTTGTGTAGAACTCCAAAGAAGAGCCCCTCTTATTGATGGCAACTCTAAGTTGGCCCAACATAATATCAGTGGTCTCATACATTTCACAAAGACTAGGAGAATCTGATTGTGTAACAATAAACCTTTGAAACAGGGCAATAAATTTGACCTAATACCTGCAACTTGCACACCACTCATCATTTAATACTTTTTGTTTGACAGAACTCTCAACTATCTTGGTATAGACCTACTCCTTTCAAGGCCCGCTACCATAGATTGCAAAGCCCACTCCAATTCAAGTATCTTATCTTGGAATTGAAAGTAGTTGGCATATCTAGTTAATACAAGCTCAAGGAAATTCCTTGTTGGCATAAGAATGTAGATCATAGTAATAGGACTTGTGGGTCAAATTTGGCTTCTGCAGGTCTGACCCAACTTTTCTATGAAATGGGTTGTTATGAGTTGTTGGTGAGTCAAAATCTGGCTTGATGGTTGATTTTCTGACCTGTTAGTGTCTTTCAAGTACTTGTGGGTCATTGACCAGGTCAACAAGTCAGATTGATCAAGCCCAGGTTTGAGTGGCCAGGGTTATCTATTAAAGCTTAGATATGAAACAATTTGCCTCATTTTAACCATTTTCTCTTTGCAAAATTTCACTGATAGCTCTTGTAGACATGAAAGTGGTCAAATGTGTCTTTTTTATATCTTTGTACTTGCGGAGGTTTTGTCGAGTTGTTTATAGTTGAGTCGAACTCTTTGTTAAACACACATGGGGAGCGAGGGAAATATGAAAGATAAATCATGCAGTACATTTCTTATTAACAGGAAATATACATTTATAGTACATTGTTGTGACCGTTGGGATTCACATCCCAAGGTCTCTTGGACTCCTTTTGTCCATTCGGCTTCCACACTAACCCATTGAGGATTAGGTGTCCAACAGTTGCTAAGATCTTCAATCGCTGAACTGCTATTTATAGCAGTGCTATTTTTAGCATTTTCTATTTTTAGAATTTCTTGTTGCAAATCTCAACACTCCCTCTCAACAAGAAAAATATTATCAGTAACCCTGATCTTGTCTCCGTGGAACTCGAACTTGAATTTTGACAATGCCTTAGTCAAAATATCTGCATCCTACTCCTTGGTCGAAACATACTGCAGCATCATGATCCTCTTGACCACACAGTCCCGTAGATGATGGTAACGGATATCTATATGCTTGGCCCTGTCATGAAACACTGGATTCTCAGAGATTTTTATGCAACTCT
>APFE031720216.1:334453-347312 GCA_000404065.3 Pinus taeda
CTGAATGGGCTTGGATAGTCTGGAATATGAAGGACAAGTCCTTGTCATATCCAAGACCAGTTCTGTGCTTGTTGTGGACAAGCTGTTCCCAAGGTCTGATGATGGGCTTGGGAAGTGTAAGCTGAACCTCTGCATCTACATGTAACCTTGCTGCTTTATCTGAATGAACTGTAACATTATTGACTTGCTGTTGATGGGTTGCAGTCTCAATGTTCTGAACAGAAACATGTTCAGAATGATGACTCCACTGCTGTAATTCTTCCTGCTGTACCTTTGTTTCCAGTTGCAAAAACTCAATATTTTCCTGTGCATTTTGCAGAGAGGTTTGGATGTCAAAGAGAGTGCCTTTGTTGACCTTCACCGTCTCTTCAACAGTAGACAACATTAATGTGCTCAATAGCTCTAAAAAATAATTAATTTTGGCCATTGTCTCACCAAAAATGAAGACCTTAAAGGATTTCAACTAGAAATGCACCATTGTTCTTTAAGCTTTTGTTATAATGGCTTCAATTGATAAAATAAATCCCGAGAGATAGAGATGAAGCTAGGCCAAAAATAGTCAAAAAATCTGATATTTCATTCAAGCTGACATCATGCTCCAAATAATGTATCACTTCCTCTGTGTAATAGGCAGAACACAAAATAATGTACCATATACAGTGGCAACAATTACACTAAGGGCCACGTTTGTATGGCAAAACGGGTGGCTACAATGACCCAAGCAATGTGGGATCCTTCAAGTACTTCTTCACTTTCAAATCAGCATCAGCAACAAGTTCCCAATTTTTATTTTATTTTATTTTATTTTTTTGTTAATCTAACCCAAATCAAAAACCTCAATAGCTGGAAATTTCACAACTGTACCATTTGTATGTGGATTTTTTTTTTTTTTTTTTTTTTTTTGTATGAACCTTTCTGAAATTTTCTTCTTTTAATTATTAATTTTCAAAAAAGCGGGAAGTTTTTTTCGATCTACACCGTTCTATTATTTGGACGTTGAAGTGACATCGGGAGCAAATTTTAAATCTGGAATCATTCTTGATGGCCATGCATAGAGCTGGAAGTTTCGTGCAGGATTTACAACGTTATCTTTCAATGGTACTCCAGTTCGTATAAACGAATCATAGAGGTTTCAGCTACTCATTGCCTATACAGTAACTGCGAGTATTGACATGATCTTGCAAGTGAAAAAAAAAATTCTCACGAAAAATGACCCTTCAGCTGCTCACAATCTTCACTTCAAAGCTTCACTATCAATTCTTTACATTTATTCATTCCAGCTGGTCATCTTTGCAATCTCCCGTATAGATTATCGCCATACTGGAAAATCTCGTCCTGGATGTGGATTTTCAATGCAACATTCAACGATTTTTTTGTTTTTTGTTTTTTGTTTTTTTTTGTTTTAACACAACACTAGCATACAGTACGTATGACCAGAATGACCAATGTACCAGATAAAAGGCAGTCAGCAAATATCATACGACATCATACCAAAATCAATGCTCCATTGCATAAACTATTCAATGCACAAAACTAAACCCGTTGTATTCCTTGACCATGACCAGCGTAGATTGCACAAAACTCAATGTGGTGCAAATATAGTCAAGGGATAAATTCACTGTTTAATATGTAATGCAGTCGATTCCACCTTCAGTCTTCCACCATTCGTGACATTCAATGCATGAACAACTATTCCCAATGCAGCTAAGACTGTCTCATCGGTTGCTTGCAGTTCTGGTTCACAAGTGAGCTACACCATAGGCGTACATAAGATCGCAAGGGTTTTGACCAAAATTTAAACAACTAATGCATTCACCAAAATGAACGCAAAGATTCAATGCTGAAATCGAATATATCACCACTGCACCAGCGTGCATTCAACATTTAACCAACGCACAAACAAAGGCTTGTACGCATTGCAACAGGTCTTGAGGTATATACCATGCAAAGAAAGGCGGACAACGAGGTATCAATTGTGCCAGGATAGTACCAAATTCTGTGGTAAAATTTTACAGCTATGAACAGGCTTCAAGTGCAATTCTCTGGATTTATAGGCGACAGGCAGGCAATGAAGATGCACAGCTAACACTAGTTCTACGTTTAGGAGCAGGAGCATGTGCAGGAATAATTGCTATGTCTGCAACATATCCAATGGACATGGTTCGCGGAAGGTTAACAGAGATAGTCAACAGTTCAACGCAGCAATATTTCGACAAATTACACCGTGTATGGAGTTCAACACAACAATATTTCAACAAATCACACTGTGTATGGAGGCCTTAATGTCTCTGCCCGAGGAAGAAGAAGAACGCAGAATTCCATCTTACTTCTCAGTTCTATACTCGGGGAGGATGACGGGCATCAGATAGCTTTGAGCAGCTGACGGGCTTAGCACATATCACAGCTGCCAGGCACCTCCAAAAACTATCGACAATGTCCGCAAGACTCTTGCCAAATTGACAGTCCAATCATCCTTTTTAACTAGATTTTAATTTAGTTCCAAATAAGCTGAATCACCTAATAAGGAGATTGCATGGTTGCCGGTTGGCAATCCAGTCGACCACTTTATTGCTGGCTCTCCCAACAGGAGAGAAGACAATATCCGTGTCCTGTGCAGATCTCAAAACCCAATTTTCTTTGATACTTAAAAACAATGTAAGCTATTTGCTAATCCAATCATGATATCAATGAAAGTTTGAGATCACCTTTGAATTCAGTATCCATGTCCTGTGTAGGTCGCAAGCCCCAATCTGCTTTGTCCTTCAAACGAATGTCTTCAAACGAATGTGAGCTCTTTGCTTATCCATTCATGTTATCAACGAATAGTTTTGGATCATCCTTGAATTAAATGGATTGGAAATTCAAAGATTGACAGAGTTTGATACTGTTAAACATACAGTCAAAGGAACTCAATGGATACCATACGAACACATGGTCTTCGCAGAGCACGCAGCAGGCCACCAGACTGTCAGGAGAGGAGTATTCGATGGGTATACCAAGCGTTACCCAGATTATTACGCAGAGAATAATACAGTGACTCAGATAATTACGGGCTTAGAATAGCAAGGTTTTGACAGGGCAGGAGAAACAAAGAGCGCAGGAGCAACGGTGGTTAATGCAAAGCTGAGACAGTAATTGTATGGGCCATCATTTGTATGGTTAGCGCAGAGCGACCAGCGGAACCGATGGGGAGAGCGATAGGCTGAGTGTTAGATTGAGAATGGCAGGGAAGTTTTGCAGAGTTGACAAACTCTTAAAATACCCAGGCCTCTATTTTCAGATTGCTGGAATGTACGTTACATCCATAATAACAGCACTGACAATTATATGAATGTACATGACTTGCAGCTAAGAAAGGCCACAGAAAACAAGTGGTCATATTTGAGTAGGGCAGGAGATCACCTGCTCTGATACCATGTTAAACACACATGGGGAGCGAGAGAAATATGAAAGATAAATCATGCAGTACATTTTTTTATTAACAGGAAATATACATTTATAGTACATTGTTGTGACCGTTGGGATTCACATCCCAAGGTCTCTTGGACTCCTTTTGTCCATTCGGCTTCCACGCTAACCCATTGAGGATTAGGTGTCCAACACTCTTGACTCTTGCCTTGATCAATATTTTGCTGAGTCAAGTCTTGTAACTGCACTATAGATAGCTGGAGAGGTGGTGGTTGCAAATGAAATCTGAACATCTCTAGCTGCCTTAACTAATGCTGGTATCTATGCTATTTTGCCAGTATCTTTCATTGCATTGCTTAAAACATGTGTACAACATGCGGTCCTATATATATGTCTTTACATGTTCTGAATCAATGAACCAACTGATGAACAAATATGTTCCGCATCCATGACTACTTGAAGCACATTGAATAACCCAACTTCTATCACATCTTGTAAAAACAAAAATCTCATACTGGAAAACTGAATCCTTGGGCTTTATAGAACAGTCAACAACCCCTTGAATGGAATGGACTGACAAAATTTGTAACAATAATGTTGATGAGTAGCCACTGGCTTGTGTTGGTTCACCCATCCATAACAATGTTGGACCCTGCCATCACCTAAGTCTGTCTCATATCATATCATATCCGCCATCTGCAAGGAAACGCATAACACTTGTCTTTCTGGAAACAATATCCCAAGTCTGGTTTTACGTAGGGAAGCATATGGAGGCCCTCTAGCCAAAATGTTCCTGAACATATCCATATATATATGAGAATGGAAACATGGAAGGGAATGCCATTAGAAAAGAACTTAGTAACTGCATCATCCGCTTCTTCACACAGTTCTTGGTGATACATGTCAAAAATTTTGCTTGATCTTTTAGCAGCAATGGCCTTCTTTTTAGAACTAGACCCTTCTAATCCCTAATTGGTAGACCCAACTGTAACCTAAATATTTTTGTGGCAGGGCTAGTTTCGCGCATATCAGTGTTGCAAACCTCCCGATTTTATTGTGAAAAAATCATGAAACCACGATTTTTTGGCCTAGTCGATGTGTGCTGATTTTTACCAATATTTTAGTGGTATCTTAATTTTGCCGATGTTTGTCGATTTTTACTGATATTTTTACGATTTTTTGGTTTTGTGGACCCTTTCCAATTTTATCCTGATGCCAGTGTTTGCAACATCGGTGCATATATGAACTCTCTTTTGAGAAATGGTACCGATCTATAATTGTGGTAAAGGCCTGTTTTTGTCCATATTAGTCACATGTTGCAGCAGGGATTTTGTGATTGCAGTGTGCAAATATTGAGGTTGCTTTCCAGAAGTGCCTTTTGAATTTGTAGTTGTAATTAAGCTTATTCCTCTTGTAACATAATCTATAGCAAGCAGATTTGATTTTTTGTTTGTTTGTTTATTTTTTCTGTCTGTTATTCAAAGATCATTTATATACTGCTTACTTGTAGAAACCAGATTTTTATATATTACCCCAATCTTTCAAGTACAAGCCTGATTTTACTTGATGTTGTTTATGATTTGACATATTTAGAATTAGAATTTTTGTCAGTTTCAGTGAAGATTGATTGACACTTAAGATGAATTCTACTATTGTCAAATCTCTATACTGAAGGAAGAGTGAATTGTTAGGTCGTAGTTATAACATTTACTAATCTAGAAGAAAACTGGGACAATGTTGAATTTGCATTGTTTGCAAGGGACATCCGATCTCTTAGTAGTGTGTTTTGAGTAGCATATGCAATTTCTTGACTGAGATTAAACTATTTTATGAAACTCTGTTTCAGGTAGAAGACCAAGGGATTTGTTAAATCCTAAAGCTATCAAATGCTTGCAAGGAATTTTTGCAATTAAAGACACAATTATGAAAAGAGAAGCTCGAGAGATCAGTGCTCTTTGTGGTGCAACTATCACACAGGTAGGTGCTTAGAGAGAGTTGCTACATGCAATAATTATTGGTAGTGTTGTACAATCAAATACTGGTATTATTTGTTAATTGCTTTTTTATCAGAGGCTTTAAATGCATGTTTGTCATTGAGTTGCACAATGCTGAATGCTTTATAACAATCTGATTTGATGTGAGGAGGTTTGTGTTTTTAACCCATTCATAGAATTTTTTTTGGGATATTTAAGTTTGTAACTATTGTTAATGCACAAGTTATAGCAAAGTAGTATTAACTTAGTTGCACAAAATAGCTGTTCAATTGCATAAGTTCAGCTGATATAATAATTGTGGTATGTCATTATCTTAGTCTATATTGTAATAAGCCTGCCATTTTTATATTAAGAATGGGAGCCACATGGTTGTACTACTAGGGATTGGTATAAGTAGGATATAACGGCTGGTGGGTTGACATTGCTGTTGGTTAGGAAGTTAGCTGGACAATTGTCTCTTGAATTGATTGCTACTACTAGTCCCATTCCTTCCTGTATATGTGGACTGTTTGTGACAGTTTGGGGAAAAGTGCATTTTGTCTTTAGTGGTTTTTAAATTTAGTGAACAAAATTATTGTGTTCAAAATTTTTTATTATACCTGCCGAAGGTAGTTATAACTTATATTGTAGTTGGTTGCTAGTCAAACTAATATGAATTTTAATAATTTTCTGTTTTGTAATAAAGTTTTCTAAAGTTTTTAAAAATCATCATATTAATTCTAATTACAAAAATATATAGTTTGTATTTTATGAAATTCATTATTTCTAATTTTCTATTGGTTATGTACAATGAAATGACAATTTTTATGGAGTTTTAAATTTTAATTGGAATTGTCAGTCTAAAATATTTAATTTAATTTAATTTTTTTAAATGCCACCTATTCATAAATTGTACATTATTTAATATAGATAGTACATGCCACCTATTCATAGATTGTACATTGTTTAATACAGATAGTACTTGATGCATCAAATTTATTCTCAAAAAAAAAATTAAAAAATCAAATGTTTTTATTATTGGCCACATATGTACTCTATTCTCGATGTTAGACAGATATCTTTTTCAGTTGTAATGTTAAGTCCAGGCATACATGAAACATTTTAACAGGCGAGAGAAGTCTTTCATATGTAGAATTAATAAATTTAGCAATTAAATGGTAACATTAAAAAGCAAATATTATTATTGTGTTTCCTAAGTGCGTCCTAATCTAAGATATAAATCTCAAAGATCAATGAGTGGGAGGTGCATTAAATGGCAGAATAAAGTAAAATTCAATGTATTCAAGTCATCAAGGTCATACCAATACACGGGGGCCCATAAAATGTTTAAATATAAAACTACATATATAATAGTTAAAGAATATTGGATCCCAGTTTGGAATTTGATTTAATGTGTCATAAAGAAAAGGCTTATGTTGGTAGTTATCTTTTTTATCAATAAAAAAAGAGAATCATGGTATTTTTCCTGGTATATGAAGTTATGCAATAAAAAAATTGAGTTTCAATGATTTTATGAAAATGGTTAAATAAGGAATTATGATAATTACATTTAGTGGTTTTAACAACTAAAATGTTTAATTTATTTGATTTTTTTTATTCTATATAAAATGTTGGTTTTTTTCCCATGATATTATAAATTTATTATTATTATATAGTTGTATTAAATAAAATATTGATTTGTAATTTAGTTTGTTTTATTTTTTTAATTAATTTTATTGTGCATATTTTATTTAAAAACTTTTCAATATTGATTTACACTTTTATTTGTAAATTCAACCTTTTTTCATATATAAGTATGTTCTCTTTGTATGGTACAAAGTAATTATTGTCAAATATCTATTTCCATATTTCTACATAATTATTGTCAAATATCTATTTCCATATTTCTACATAATTAATATGATACTTTATTTTGCATATTTTTATTTTATATTTTTGCATAATTTGCATATTTTTATTTTATATTTTTATGATACTTTATTTATTATTTTTATTTTTTATATGACTTTGGTTCTTAGTTGTGTTATTTTTTTTATTTTTTCTCAATTTAAGATATTATAATTCAAATATATGTATTTTTTTCATCTTTTTATATCTATTAATATTATCCAGATAAAATAAATTGATATTTTAAATTTTTCCTAATAACATTTTTATACACAATTTTTTAATATTTTTCTTGTTCTGTTAGACACTTTTTTATTTTATATTTTACAATTCAAACTATTTGCATTCTTAGTCTAATATTTTCCCTTTCCTTTTAAATACCATTTGGCCAAAAATCAATAACTCATTTCAAAATCAAAATATTTTAACCCTATAAGAGGCAGGTACTAATTTATATTCCGAGTTTTCTTTATATAGTAACTCTATATTAGAGTACCTTATAATTATTCTCATGAGAATTATTCTACTATCAATTACTTTTGTCATATGAGGCAAGTACTAAGCAACAACACTACATATTACACTTGTTACGTTTTGAAGTTCTATCTTAATGAGTTTATATAAAGGGGTCTCCTGAGGCCATCTTAATTAGATGAGTGAGTGATTGTTTTCCAACCATGTATGCAGATCCTTAATGTGTATAGTATGCCCCCCTTCTTTTTTATTTTCTTTGGATTGGAGAATCATAAACTGAGTGGAATCATGCTTGTGAGAATGCGGGTTTGAAAATGTTGGGCTACCACTTAAACCGCAATTGGCATACAAAACTTGAAATCATGTGCCGAGATTAGACAATATTTGAACCAAGGTGGGCAACATTAGCATTGTGAATAACAACCACTTAGTTTTCCCTTGACAAGATTTATTTTATTTTATTTTATTTTCTGTTCAGAGTAGGGGCATAATTGATTGAGTGAAGTCATGCTTTTGAGAACATGGGTTCATCACTGTTGTGTTGGCACTATAAACTACAACTTTCATGAAAATCCTACAACCACACTTTCAGGGTAGATGGGATTCAGACCGAGGTAAGCAACATTAACACTGTGAATCCCAACCAATTGGTCTACCCTACTGGGCTACGAGCCTCTCTCTTTCAATTGGAAGTGTAATTTGTAATCAGAGTAGGAGGTGTATCATTGAAGAAGTGGTTAAAGAAGGGGCGTTTATGGCATCTCATATGCATGCGGCAATGAAGGATGCCATACTTATTAAACATGTTTATGGATAGAGACATTTCAGTTAATGGCCTTTTGAACTAATAATTTAATCGACTACTTTGAAGCAATGTTTTAAAACTCCGAATCTGGTTCGGAAACGGTCGAGGGTGGGCTCCGACTTCGACTCCAACTTGATATCGACTCGGCCAGTTTGATTTCAATGACTTGGTCGTTGTAAGAAATACTTTAAATATTTATTTTCTATAAAAATGTTGAAATTTGGTACCGGAAGATAGGTGGTTCCCTTAGGGTTTGATCTTTGGCCTAAGAAAAATGTCCAAAAGATTTTAATTTTTCTCCTAAAGTGACTTTATAATTTTTATAAAGTTAAAATCTAATTTAAAAGTGACTTTAAGTGATAAAGTTACTAAGTCTAATTTTAAAGTGACTTTTATAAAGTCAATGAAAATTTAGAAAGGAAAAGTGACTTTGGAAATAAATGACTAAGTGGGTCTTTATTAAAGTGGGTGAATTAAAAAATAGAAAGTGAGATTTAAATGTGCATTTAATCTCAGCCATTGATCTAAATCTATTTCAGGCATTGGATTTAGAGATCACCCAAAAGTCACTTGGATCACCCAAAAGTCACTTGGAGTTATATTAAAGGAGGAAAATGAGGAAAAGATCGTTCATTCTTTCATGAGCAGATTGGGAGAAGGAGAGAAAGAGAGCAAGGGAGATTTCTGGACAAGAAGGAGAAAGAGGCAGCAGTTTGGCACACATACCAGGTAGCTCTTCAACAAAATCAGAACAGCAGAAAGACAAGCAGAACAACAGCAAGAACAAGCAGAAAAAAAGCTGATTTTTTTGATGAAAACTGAGAAGTTTCCAGGTGGTCCGTTGGGCTGAAAACGGATAAGTTTGCTTGCTGAAAAAATTATTTTGATGTAATTTTTTGCTGAAATTTTCTTGTTGTAAAAAGACATTTTTCAGAAATAAAGAAGAGATCTCAAACTGGTTTTCCCCAAGAGTTGTAGGGAGTTTTTCCTGGGCCACGTTGACCAAAAATATCAGTGTTTTAATGTGCTTTAATGGCTGTTTATTACTGCTAATTTTTATTTCTGCAATTTCCAGCATTCTGTAAATTTTCCAGAATTTGTGTTTTCAGCAAAATTTATTTTTTCCAGCTTGTTGAATGTATGGTTATGGAAAAGGGCATTTAACTACATGGGAGAAATAAGGAGAAACTGAAAACCGGGGTGGAAAAACAGAAATTTTAACAGTAATGGCTTTACATAAGTATTGATTTGTAATCTCAGTCACTGAGGGATGACAATAATGGCTGAGTAAACATAAGAACTAGAATTACACCTTCATGTGTGTTAATCATACAAACAAGAATTAGAGATAATTCCAGGGTGTGAATTATGGTGTCATAAGTCAATTGTTAAGCATGCTGGTATAGCTAAATTGAGTTAACTCTTCAGCCTTTAGCTGTTGCACATTTGAATTAACTTTGAAATCCCAATCCAGTGTAGATGATTATGGTGTTCCATTTTCAGGTAAAAGAAGAAGTCACAATGATTATGATTCATCACAGTATTCCACATTGACAGACAGAACCCTCATCTCATCTTCTCAGAATGGTCCCAGTACTAGTGGAAATATCTTAGATGTTTGTCAAGACCTGCAAAAAGTCCCACTATATATTGTTCTATTACTACCAGGTCTATCTTCCAGTGTTAGCGCTACTAGATCTGGGTAGCCAAAGAAATTCATTAACACGGATTGACAGGACTTGTTCTGTTCCCTTCTTCCTGGGATCATGTATTAATCATTATCAACATAAGATGGACTGCTACTTTAGACTCTGTTGATTACGAAGCTAAATGAACATATAGAGCTGCCAGGAAGAATAACAAAGCGTTGATGAGCACCTGCGCCATTTCTCCTGCACTACTAATTTTACAAAAACCAACAAAGCTGCTTCTATCATGTATTCTTGCAGCAAAGATAGAGAATCCCAAGAAGACCTTTCCTAAGGCACTCTTTTGGAGAATGATGTTAGTAGTGTTGCGCTATTTTGTCCTCTCCCCCCACTGTCAGGGTCAATGAGCAATATTGCCTTGATAAGTGACGTCAGCTCACAGTCATGATCATAGCAGTTCTTGGCATATTCTATAGCACCTAAAAACAGTGTTACTTCACAGATATGACAACTATCTTCCATCATGCAATTTGTTTTTTTTTTTATCCTTTACTAGCTAATAAGTTGAATCAAAAACTTAGTTCATGATCCAATGATATAAAATTTGAACTTGCTATTGCGATTTACATAGTTTATGTAGTTTGATTAGTCTTCTTGACAAATCTCTCAACAACTGTGCAAACTTATATGAAGTTTAAACTGAATGCTACAAGCCAACATGGGGCAAAGTCACAGCCTTTTCTCTTGCCAATGCTCTTGGGCATGGACCACAGCTCTTGCCATCATGTGCAGCAATTGCTACAAGCAATACTGAGCTGACCTGCAGATTCTGTTCTGTGTAAGCTCAAGGCACTCCCTATCTACCCTGTCTATAAAGCTCCCTTCCTTCAAGTGAAATCAAGAGCTAGATGCTCAACTCAATCCAAAACGCAGCCTAGACTAACCTCATAGATTACACCTGCTACCATTGATTAACCTGTAGTTAATAAGCTGCACCAGGGTTTCTTAGTTGCTCACTGATCACTTGTCCCGTAGTAAGAATGGCATGGATGAGCGGGTGGATGGCCTGCCCTGCCAAGGATCACCATGTTTTCTTCACTAGCTGCTCCCTCAACCACCTGCTCCCTGCTCTTCCCACTTAAGGCAGGGACTAGCTGCTGTGCAGCCCATCTTGTTCAGAAATACAAATCCTTGGAAGTAGGATAGGTGCCTTTTTCAACACCAGACTCTCCAGAAGTGGCTTTATTATTGGATAGGCTCTAGACTCGGCAACAAGGAGAATCTATCACTATTTCCTACATTTTTGGCTAATCATTCAAATCAGGTTCGAACATATCAATTTGATTCCTATTTTGAATTGTTTCATATTCATCTATATGTCCAAGATTAAATATTACAATTGGGTTTGCAAGGGCTTCACACCCAAGTACAGTGGAAAATGCAATGAATTATCAAAACACACAAAATCAGCTAAGAGGCAGAAAAGATATTCCAAAGTTCAAGCTTCAGAAATCTTCATGATTGTTAGAGGAGGTGATATTGAATTCAGACTGTCAAGACATAAAGTGTAAATTTCAAGCAAAATTTTATGTTATTCAATGTGTGGTCATTGTAGTCAATTATCATCCCTAATGGCATGATAAGGTAGATTGGAAGTCTTTATAAAAAATAGTTTCCTTGTACCTAAAGTCTTTTCTTATATAGTGTAGACTTTACAAATAAAGTAGGTTTTCCCATAACAAGTGTGTCAATTTGTGTGCATGTGTCTTTATCTCTCGATTATTTTCTGCCGCTTATAAATTGTAAAGGAACTCTGTACCTTGGTGAAAGTAAATTTGGTTTCAGTTTTCAGTTGCCTTGTTTTCAGTTATTCATGTAAGTAGTTGCAGAGTTTCAAGGAAATTTAACATGTCATGATTAACAATTAATGAAAATACCCAACTTTATCATCATATTTTAATTATCTTCTACTTTTGTTTAGAAATACTGGTGTAATCAGATTGTTCTCTTTCCTTTTGTGGACCAATATAATTGATTAAGGTTAAAAAGTGTTGAGAACAAGATAGAGGTTTTTCTATCTGGGAAATTACCATTTTCTTTGGAAGGCAGGGGCATAGCCTGGAAACATATCAGGAGTCAAAAACGTTTCAGAGAAACAACTAAGCAAATATAATTGCACTTCGCAACAAAGCTAACTCAATTATGTTTGGATGTGACAATTAAGTAGAGAAAAGGGCAAAACTATAAATCCAACCCAAAGGTTTCATTATATAAAAGGAAATTTATTAAAATCACCACGATATACTACAAAGATGAGGTAAAGCCCTAGTAGAAAGTCGAAAATAATTAATATCAATGAAGAATTGATCAATATAAAAAGTTTTTTAAAAGGTCGAGGACTTGAAAAGAACCATTTGATGCAGTTTCATTTGGAGAACCTTCTATATACGGCCATAAGACTTAATGCTGTCATGCCAGAAGGACCTTGCTTAAGCACAGGACATACCAATCTGATTTTGCAAATCCTCAAATTAAACAAGGCAGGCATTGAAAGTCAGTTTGACCATTCTATAACCAGGATTAGGTTAAAAGTTGATGTCAATGTTCTATGGACTTCACGTTATAAAATCTGCGAATTAAAA